>VWZS01000489.1:17163-49272 GCA_013397075.1 Rhabdornis inornatus
CCCTGGATATCCCATTATTCCCCTTGGATATCCCATTCCCATCCCTGGATATCCCATTATTCCCTTTGGATATCCCATTATTCCCCTTGAATACCCCATTCCCATCCCTGGATATCCCATTATTCCCCCTGGATATCCCATTCCCATCCCTGGATATCCCATTATTCCCTTTGGATATCCCATTATTCCCCTTGGATATCCCATTCCCACCCCTGGATATCCCATTCCCACTCTGGATGTCCCCTCACAGACCAATGTGACCCAGGGTTTCTGCTGCATGCATGGGAGAGGAGCTTTGTGGGCTGCACCAGAGCAAAATCCATTAATAACAAAAATAAAAACCAAAAATAAGCCCCTCCCACCCCTTTCTAGATGTAAATAATACAAAACTTCCTTTCTCTTACCCTGCTTGATGAGACATAAAGATATATACAAACATATATATATATATATATAGGAAAGAGAGGATTTTTAGCTGATTCTGATTTGTCTGTGACTGATTTGTTTTCCCTGTGCTGGAGGCAATTTTTGGGAGGGGGGGGAGGCAACATCCAGGTTGCTCTGGGACCGAACTGTTTCTAGCTGTGCATTTCTCCACTAACCCACTTCTACCCAAGTGCTTTTAATTCCCTTAATGAAAATATCATCAGCCAATTAAGCAGCTGGCTGACTAACCCCCTCCTGTTTACCCAGAGTTCACCAAACTCAGCCAGTTGGAAAAAAAATAAAATATCCATATTGAGCTACGGCAACTGTTATAAAATAAACGCAAAGTTTGGAAAGTAAACACGGAGTTTCTCTTGCTCTTTGTTTTTTAATGTCACAGCACAACAGGGCTCTGTTCAGAGGGCATTTCGCAATGAAAAAATACCCAGAATCTGCTAAAATTGTACCTATTTGCTTGAAAATGTGAGTTTTAGGTCAGGCTGTGCCCATCCTGTGGGCTCCCAGCAGGGCTGGGACTGCACCAGCCCCAGGCAGCTTCCCCAGGTTATTTGCACAATTAAATTATTTATTTGCTCTGATTTTAAAAGGAAAAACCTGTCCTGGTTCTCAGCTCGGCTACCTGGGGAACCTTACATCAATAAACAAGGAAAGAAGCTGGCACAGTGGGGAAAAATCCCAATAACCCCATGAAAATAATGAAGATTTGCTCCCCATCAGTGCCCAGCTTCCCAAGGACAGGTCTTGCTAATCTGGGTATTTAATTCCACACGAAATCCAGCTCAGAATGCAATGCTGGCTCCATGGGATTTGGGGGAGAGAGAACATCCAGGCCTTCCACTCACTCTGGACTCTCAGATCCTGCTGAAAGTGCCTGCAAGGGTTGATTTAAAATGTAGGATTTAAACAAAAAGAAGGGAGCAAGGAAGGGCAAAGCTGGGCTGGTTTATCTGTCAGGAATCACATCCTTGCAGCTCACCTTGTCTCAGTTTTAGGACAATGCACAACCCCCAAGCACCCTAGGAAACCAGGCAGTGGAAAAAAGCAACATTTATGGAAAAGCAACACCCCTGACTTGTGACGGGCTGGGCTGGGCAAACCCAAAATCCCCAATGGCACAAGAACTTCCAAACATCCCCAAAATCCAATCATCAGATCTTCACCTCAGCAGCCTCATCCTTCCTGCCAATACTTGCACAAGCTCAGAACCAAACATCCATAATTTCACAGGAAACCCCAAATCCATCAATTCCTGCTCACCTTGAAGTGCAAAGCCAGGGCTGCCCAGCACAGGAAATATGAATCCATGTGGTTTATCCCACTCTGCAACCTGGAACCTGGAAATCCCTTCCTACAGCCTCATCACTCTGTTTTTTTTTTAATTCTTCATCATCCAAAGGGCTCCCTCATTTCCTGGTGTTCCTTGTCCTGCCCGTGTTCTCCAGTTTTCACATCCCAGTGAACGCCCTGGGATGGAGCTGGACCAGGTTTCCCAGCAGGAGAGACACCAGCCAGGGAGCTGCCTCCCTCTGCTGCTGGAAAAGGACACTACAAAGCCAAAACCAGCTCCATGAGATGCTGCTGTGGAACAAACACCAGACGTTCAGCTCTGCTCTTCTTCCCCTGGCACAGGTACCTCCCCCTGGAGCCAGGATTTAGGCACGGGATTAATGAGGAAGAGGATAAATATCATTTAAAAAAAAAAAAANAAAAAAAGCATCTTTGCTCAAAGACCAGCCTCCCACAGAGGGAATTCAGCAGCCAGGACCTCAGTATTTTTAAAACTAGGTTTTATTTTTTACCAAACATAAATTTTTTACAGAACACGGCAGCAGGACCAGCCCAGCCCTGCTCGGGCAGCGCAGGCAGGGAAGTGATTTATCCCTGGGAAAGGAATTTATCCCCGGGAAAGGAATTTATCCCCTTTGTAGGGGAATTACTACAGAAGCTGCAGGACGGGCAGAGCTGGGGAGTCCCTGGGGTGTCCCAACCCTGCTGGTTCCCTGTCCCTCCAGGCCAGGCTCCCCCATCCAGCCCCTCCAAAGCACCGAGCTCACGGGCACTCCCCGCAGTCTGAGATGATCACCTTCTGCTTCGGCTTCCCATCCTTGGTGCCCTGAGCCTTGGAGAAAAGAGCAGCAGGAATTCCAGGCATGAATCCTCAGGGCAGGAAGGAGGTGGGCAGTGCCCCCAGCACCCCCCTGCCCTCACCTACCTCGATCTCCCTCACCACATCCATGCCCTCTGTCACCTCCCCAAACACCACGTGCTTCCCATCCAGCCAGTCTGTCTTGTCACAGGTGATGAAGAACTGGGAGCCGTTGGTGTTTGGGCCCGAGTTTGCCATGGACACCATCCCTGGCACCAGAAAGTGCAGAGTTATGGCTGAGCACAGGAGCTGCTGCTTCAGCCCAGCCCCATCCCCATGCCCCACAAAACTCTGCTGGATTCAGGGCAGCTGCTGGATATCAAAATCCACAGAAACTACTGGAAATCAACCATGCTGAGAAACACCTCCAAGTGTGAAAGATGCTCAGCTATTTTTAGCTGCAGTAACAGCAAAGCTGTTTGTATGGAGATAAACCTGCTTGCTTGCTCCTGCTTTTCACACTCATGCTGTGACATTCCTTGTTTAAAATCAAGCAGGAAAAGCAGCTTTGAAATTGTTTTTCCTTTATGTAATACTGCAAATAAAGTGGATGGAGAGGGAATGATGCATTTCTGACTGGTGAGACACACGGGTCTGATTGTGGCAGAAGAATCTGGCTGATGCAGATAATAATAATTATAATTATAAAATTCAGGGCTGCTGCTATCAACACAGCCAAAACAGCCCAAACCATCCCTAGATGATGCTGAGCCATTTTCTCTCCAGTCCCTGCCTGGAGATGGCTTTACCTGGCCCTGTGTGCTTGAGGATGAAGTTTTCATCATCAAACTTCTTCCCATAGATGGATTTGCCACCGGTGCCGTTGTGGTTGGTGAAATCTCCAGCCTGGCACATGAACTGGGGGATGATCCGGTGGAAGCTGCTGCCTTTGAAGCCAAATCCCTTCTCATGGGTGCAGAGGCAGCGGAAATTCTCTGCGTGGGGGGCAGAGGGGAGGGAGGTGAGAGCTGTGCCAGGCTGGGAGGCAGCAGCAGGGGAGGCTGAGCCCCCTCCTCACCTGCAGTCATGGGCACCACGTCGGAGCGCAGCAGGATCCGCAGCCGCCCCGCCGGTTTGTTCCCAATCTTGATCTCCATGTAAACCTGGGGGTTCACCCGGGATTTCTTAGCAGGAGGCTCATCCTGAGCAGGAAAATAAAGAAAAGCAAGTTGAGGTGAGTTTCTCTGCTCTGCCTCCAGCTTTGCACTCTCACCCTTTGGGATAATGGGGATACAGATGGCTCCCGTTGTTTTTCCAACCTCCTGTGCCTCTGTTTTGGGGGCTTCTGTTCCTCCCTCCTCCTTGTTCTCCTCTAAAGTCTTCCCTGAAAACTTCTTCAGCCACTCATCATCTGACCAGACTGTGGCCACAAAAGCAAAGGTCAGAGCACAGGAACTGACCCACAGGGCCACAGCTCAGCTTGTGCACAGAGCTCTGAGCATCCCCAGGGATGTTCTGTTCCCCAACCCACCAGGCCTGGATGATCCTTCTTTAATCCTCATGGGTTTGGCCAGGTTCACACGGATTGTCCTGCCAAAGAGCTCAGACTCGTTCTGCAGAGGGGAAAAAAAGCACACCAAAGCCCACCAAAAGGGATAAAACCACTGTGCCCCACAAAGCAGAGCTCAGAGGACAGAGCCTGTGCTTGCTCTGTACCCAGGGCAGCAAAGCCACACATCCCCATGAACAGGGAACAGGACTGGGAGCAGGGTCCATACCATGTTGTCAATAGCTGCTGCTGCATCCTGTCAAAAAAATCCAATTCAAATCATTATTAAGATTTATTCTCAAACCCCAGCATAGCTATGTCCCAGCATCCCATTATAAAGACAACTGCCAGGTTTTCCTTTCATCTATCCCAGGGATGCATGAACTGATGGGTATTGTAAATCCATATGCAAACCCCATCCATGTGGGATTTCCAAACCCCACGTGGGTCTCACCTTCCAACAACCCACTAACCCCTTGTATTTAAGATGCTTTATTGCTGCCACGAGCATTTGGGAGAGATTTGTGTCCAAAGCCCAGGACAGATGATAAGAGGACAAATCTATGACAGCCCATGGTGGCCACGAAACCAAGAAACCCAGCCAGGGATGGTGGCAGGGGAGAAGTTTGGGCTGGAAACCGGAGAAGTGGAAACTCCAGCCCAAGAGAAAATGGGAAAAGTGGGAACTTGGAAGAGCAGAACAACATTTGAATGCTGTGGTGGGTAACCTGATTTTCCCAGCAGGAAAATGATCCATCCCAAAACCCCAAGGGCAGCAAAAACCCCAAATGGCTCAAGCACTTGCTGGTTCCTCACCTCTGCCAGCTCAAACTCCACGAAGGCAAATCCCCGGTGCTTTTCTGCAGGGAGGGAACCCAGGGGTCAGGGACAGCATGGACACATCAGTCCCATCCCAGTGTTAAAAGTACATTTTATATTATTGGCTTTTCACAAATATTAAAATGAATGCTGTATGTATGTTGGAAAACTTTGCTGTATGAATACAGTTTATTTTAGCTCTGCTATTAACAAAACTCAGAAATAGATATTTTTCTTGGACTAGAACATGGTGATGTAAAAAGCTTTGTTCCAGGCACGCACCGGTCTCGTAGTCCAGCGGGATCTGGATGTCGGTGATGTCTCCAAAGGGGATGAAGGCAGCGTGCAGAACCTTCTCATCCACCTCCTCTGCCAGCCCGCCTGCAGGGTGGCCAGTGGTCACCGGGCACGGCCAGTGGTCACCGGGCACGGCCAGCAGCCCCGGCCCCTCGGGGGGATCCCCCAGCCCGGCCACTCACCCACGTACAGAACCCGCTTGGTGGCCGCCATCGTGCCCCGGTTGCCCCGGAACGGCTCAGCCCGGCTCGGCCCGCCCCGGAACGGCGACATCGCTCCGCCCTGCGCGGGGCTGGGCGGGGATGGAGCGCGGAGATGGGAGAGAGAATCCACCAGAGAATCCCTGACAGAGAGAATCCACCAGAGAATCACTGACGGAGGGAATCCATCAGAGCATCCCCGGCAGAGAGAATCCACCAGAGAATCCATCAGAGCATCCCTGGCAGAGGGAATCCACCAGAGAATCCCTTCTGCATCCCTGGCAGAGGGAATCCACCAGAGAATCCCTTCTGCATCCCTGGCAGAGGGAATCCACCAGAGAATCCCTGACAGAGGGAATCCACCAGAGAATCCCTTCTGCACCCCTGACAGAGGGAATCCACCAGAGAAACCCTTCTGCATCCCTGGCAGAGAGAATCCACCAGAGAATCCCTTCTGCATCCCCACCACACTCCTTCCACCCCACTCCAGGCTTTTCCAAACCTCAGATCAGCTGTAGGATGCCTCGGGCAGCTAAAGGAGGTATTTCCCCTTTGAGCTTAGTGAGTCTGTGATTCTTTCTTTCAGAATTAATGTTCATCTGAATAATGCCTTTTATCCCAAAGTAAGATTTATCGACCCCAGTGCCAAAACTCGGCCACTTTTAAAGAAAAAATAGCAGCAGAACCATTAAAGGGCCAGCTGAAAGTAACATTTTTTGTCCCAAAAGATCACCCAAAGTTTGTAAAGGATTCATCAACCCCAGTGCCAAAAATCTCAGCCACTTTTGGAGTATAAAATAACAGCAGAACCATTAAAGAGCAAAGTGAAAATGTAGAGATGTAAACAAAGAACAGCCCATGATAAAAACAGAGCCCAAACCCTCGTACCCCTGACCTGAAAATACCTCCCCAACCCTTCTTAGATCACTGTTTAAAGCCATCACCCCTTCAGACACTGCCCCAGGCATAATTTAACCCAGCTGCCTCAAAGTATCCAAAATCAGCAAGCAGAATAAGTCAAATCCCTGTTTAATGCATTCACCCCTCAATAACTGCCCACCAGTTTAATTTCACAAAGCCACACCACATTTATTTATCCAACAGAGAGAAATTATGATAAACACAGAGCAAGTTTATTCCTTTATTGATAAATGTCTCCCAAACTTTCCAAACTGGATTGTTCAATTAAACACAAACTCACAAAAATACTTCCAGCCTAAAATCCTCAACGTCCTCTTTAGAAGACACAAAGGGCAGCTCTGTTCTGGCAAAGGAAAAGCTTGCAAACCCCCCCCCAGATTCTGGTTTTGGAAACCTTGAGCTTCAGAGTTGGCTTTTTAAATAAGATCTTTAAGATTAATTTACAAAATGCAATATAACTATGTGATACAATGCATGGCCTTGAGATCTGCAGGACAGTGAAGGATCTTCAAAACATCTTGAGCTGATGAAGAGGAAGGGGCTATTTGGCTTCTTTGTATCCTAGAGGGGAAAAGAGAGAGAAGTTACAGCATCCCTGCTCCAGGCTAGGGGATATTCCAGAATTCCAAGGAATAGGAATTCCAATACAATTGGGAATGTACAGAGAAGCTGCTCATGGTGGTCAGATGATCAGAAATTGTTATTATCCACAAGAAACTCAAATTCTTTGCTAGACCACCCAGTGAAAATAAGAATATTCATCATTCTTCACCAGTTTGAAATGTGACATCTGATCACAAACAGCATCACAGAAAGTTCTGGAGATGGCAATTCCAGGCAACCCATAGAAAAATGGATCATGAAAAACAGGAAGAGGCACTCCAAGAATCAAAATCCTTATTCATAAATTAAACAAGAGCCAGCTCCAAACACAGGTGACCACTTGTGTGGACAGACCTATCCAGTGAAACATTTCCAACATTTTTTATATCCTGAAGGCAGATGGTTTCCAGGATAAGGAATGGGCACTGAGAGCCTGTTTAGCCTCAAAATCACCAGAGCTCCTTGTGGCTATTTCCCAGTTTAGCAGCTCCACAAGCTCATCCCCAGCATGTCAGCTCCAAGGAACACCTCAGGGACTTCAACAACATCATTAGATCCCTCAAATGAGCATCAGAATGAATATTTCTTAAGTTCTACATAAGTATTCTGCTGGGAGAAACCACATTAGGAGCTTTTTGTTGTTGAAGAGTGGACTGTAATCAGCTAAATGCTGGTCACAGACCCACAGGAACTGTTCACTAACAACTGTGTTTTATTTACTGATTGTGGAAGCTTTCCACTGAAGCTGAGGACTAAGAACTCACCAGTCATCCTGGTTCAAGAGGTAGCAGCAACCACACCCACTTTCTGGGCAGCTTCTTTCTTGGCTTGGTGAGCCTGCAGCACTGCCACAGCCTCCTCCACCTGGGGACACAAATCCAGTGAGATTTTCTGATTTTCTGCCTGCTCAGAGGTCCCCACACACAAAAAAGGAACACAGCAGCTTCACCTTGGACCGGAGGGACTCTGGAGATTCCAGCATGTGCAGCAGCTCTGAGTTGTCAATCTCTAGCAGCATTCCTGTGATCTTCCCTGCCAGGCTGGGGTGCATAGCTTGGATCAGAGGGAACAAACGTTCTCCTGAAGGAGAAAAAGGAGTTCAGACTGATGAGATTTGATCTTTGAAACCTGAGGGGATGAAAAATGATCGGTGAGCAGTGGGGTTTTACTCACCCAGCATCTGTTTCTGCTCCTGGGGAGGGGCAGCAGCCAGCATGGAGGCTGTCAGTGGCTCCTGGCCCTGCACATGCACTGCAGGCTGAGGTGCCTGAAAAGGGAAGACAAGGCTTCTGAAGTAAGTATGAGGCTGATTGCTTCGTGTTGAGACAATTCTAAGATGTTCCCTCCTAAAACACAATCTCTGTCAAGCCTACAGAAGACCTCAGCTTCAGAAAAGGGCAGGTAAGGTGCCCTTAGTTCACAAACACTCCCTGCAAGTCTTGAGCTCAAAACCCTGGAATGTCACACAGGAACACCATAAATATCTTACAAAAACTGGATCAAGCATCATGAGATGTTGAGAAAGCCAGGTGTGGATGGTGTTCTTTCCTTCAATGATACCCCAGTGAGAACTTGGCAAAGAGGAGAGAGACTTAAATGGTTGCAAAACAGGAACAAAGAACCAAGAAAAATATCCTTACAGCCAGTCTGGCTACTAAAGGGCTTGTGAGTACAAGACAGATAAACCAACCAGGGTGCCCCTGGCAAAAGCACAACTGCCAAGTCTTTAAATTCCAAATTAGGACTGTCTGGGTCATAAAAGCAGCTTGAAGTTTCTATAAAAATACTTCTGTTGCATGTGAAACTGCAGGGACTTCCCAGCCCAGCCCCTGGTGGTACCTGCAGAGGTTGGACACCTGGGTGTGGGCTGCGGACACTTGAGGCATATTTGTAAGGAGGGACAGCCCTGGGAGCAGGGGCAGCTACAGGAGGACGGGGAGCCAAATTCTGTGCTGCTGTACCAACACCTGCAAAGGAAGGAGAACACGGTGACAAATACCTGCAGCAACAGGCAAACAAGTTGGGATGTCTGGTTTTAACTCTGAATTCAAACTATGCTCTGCATGGTGATAATACTTTAGAAACCAAAGTGTAGCTACTTCAGGAAGGGGCTAGAACCAATCCATAGCTTCCACACCTTTTGTTTTATGGCTGACCACTGGAAAAAAAATTAATTTGGATGCTTTCCTCTGAAAGCAAAACCCCTAAGCTACAGAGACTTTTGAGTGGTGTTGCAGAGGTGTAGAGATGAGTCCCAAACCAGTGGAGAACTCATCTGGATTTCCACTGCTGTGCTGTAGCACCAAGTGCCCCCAGACCTGCACTGCACAGCGAGGAACGGGGAAGATGCAGGTGCTGGCTCCGCTCTCTGCACACATCCCAAGTCTTGACAACCATCTTTGGGAGTAAAAGTGAAGTCTCCACAGCATCTTCCTCCCTCCCAGAGAAGGGGAAAAGCCCAGGAAGAGAGCCCTTCTTACCAACTCTCTGTGCAGCAGCGGGGAGGCCGCGGGAGGCCGGAGCGTTGGCGGGGGCCAGGTGGCGCAGGGCGGGCCGGGGCCCCGACTGGCGCATGGCACTCGGCATTCCCTGGAAACCTGGAGGATGGAATGAGGCCAAATCATCAAAAGGGAAGCAGCTGGCAAAGCAGGACAGTCAGCTAAAGGGGTGGTGCATGGGAAGAATCAGAGAATCACAGGGTATGCTGAGTATTGGAAGGGACACACAAGGATGGGAGTCCAGCTCCTGGCCTTGCACAGGACCATTCCCACAAAGGAAAGAGTTAATTTGTTCCTGTTGGGAAGTACAGCCCCACCCCTCCTTCCCCCCCAAAGGATTCTACAACCAAAACAGCCTCTGGCACTCTCACCTTGAGGTCTCCCTCCTTGCTGCCATCGTGGGTTGGGTCTCATCTGTGTCATTTGGTTGGGTGCATAGTAAGTGGGTCTGCTCTGAGCCTGGGGGGGAAGATCAGATAACTCAGAGGAAACATCCAAGTGCATCACAAACATTGCTTCCAACGTGCCAGGACTCAACACTCAGCTTGGATTAAGAGAACAGGCAGCTGGCAAGTCACAGAATTAACTCCACTGCTGCACCCCTCACTAGGAGTTGTTGCTTACAGGCATAAGAAAAGCAGTGAGATGAACACAGGATAAAAACCCCACAGCAGCTCACCTGAGGCACAGCAGGCATGAAATACCCTCCAGCAGCAGGCTGGAACTGGTTGATGATGGTGTTGGCAGGCAAGGCCCTCATGCCAGCGATGCGCTGCATGTACTGGTTGGTGAGATGGGCCTTCCTCTCCTCCTTCCTCTGGGCCAGTGCCACATAGAGGGGCTTGGAGCCCACGATGCGCCCGTTCATCTCTGTCACAGCTTTGGTGGCCTCCTCTGGAGAGGAAAAGCAGACAAAGCCAAACCCTTTGCTCCGTCCATCTTCCAGCATCACCTGCAGCGAAGATCAATTGCTAATGGAGTACCAGCACAGCTGAGCTGAAGAATCTGTGTTTTTTTAGATTTCAGGTAGGATATAACTTTGTTGCAGAGGTGTAGAGACAAGTTCTCATGAAGAGTCACCTGTCTGGATTCGCTCTGCGTTGCTGTCAGCACCATGTGTCCCCAGGCCCACACTGCACAGTAAGGAATGGGAAAGATTTGGTGCAGTTCTAAATGCACAGAGGAAAGTGCCACTTCATGCTTATCACCTCAAGCAAGCATGTTTGTCACCTCCTGCCTCCCCTTTCGGTAAGGGAAGGAAGTTTTTAGTAAAATCCTACTATTTACTAGCAAAGGTGTTTTCAGAATCACAGTAACCACAGGTTAAGAACAGCTCTTGAATTCCATGTCAGACAACGATTCCTTCTTCAGGCTTTAAAATCCAAGTAACCCCCAAATCCCACAATACCTTGGCACTCGTTATTGACCCAAAAGGTGAGAACTCCTTCCTCAGTTTTTCATCATCTATAGTGTCATCTAGGTTTTTAATGTACAGGTTAACACCCTGGAAGGGAGAGAACAGCATGACATTCACAATATTTAAAAAAAAAAAATCTTAAGCACATCAACTGTTACCCATCTGCCTGTAATTTATCTGAAAACTCTTAATTTAGCATCATGTTCCTTCCACACCACCCAAAGCTGAAGGTGATAAATGTTGCAAAGGCGTAGAGACAAGTCCCACTGTGGTGAAAGGGAGCTTGTCTGGATTTCCTCTGCCTTCCTGTGGCATCATCACATGTCCCCAGTCCAGCACTGCACCTCAGGGACTGAGGGAGTTTCAGATGCCACCTCTGACACGACCCAGTTCTGCCCCAAATTAGAGAGCAGTGCAGAGTTGTGCTGTCTCTTCCCATCCCTCCAGGGATCCTCATTTGAAAGTCAAGGAGATTTCATGCCTGTGGTTTCACAACCTCCTAAACACTTTCAACACCAAGACTAAGCCCTGATGTCCCCTTTGCCACCAAATACCACGGAGACACCTCTGTTTTTTAACCCAATAACTGGAAATTCCTTCAACAGCCCAGAAATAATGCTTAAATTGAGAAAAGAAACAGATTATTCACCTGGTACCTGCTGAGTCTCTCCTGTTTTAGCTGTTCAAACCTTCTTTTCAGCTCTGCCTGGCGCTCAGCCTTCTTCTGTGCTCTGCCCACAAACAGCATTTTCCCATTCATGTCCTTCCCATTCATTTCTTCCACTGCCTGCACAGAGGGTTCAAGAGGAAACTCTCAGCTGCTGCAGCAGGACAGCCCCTGATCCTGTCACAGCAGGACTGCCCAGAGCTGACGTTGTGTCCCTGCCTGTCAGTCAATAAATCAGAGTTTGCACGTTACCTTTGCACCCTTCCTGTTAACAACAGGCTCAATAAAGACAAGCTCAAGTTATCACCCAGCTCAAGCTGCCACACCATAGAAAACTAACTTGGAAATTCATCCCCACCCTTTCTTGTAATTAAAATTACATTTCAACAAGCATTCTGCTTAGAAAAGACCATTTTGGAGCAATGTTCTCACTCTAGGTGCCCTCTTCCTCCTTCAGCCCTGCACTGTAGTATTTCTTCAGCAAGTAACATTCTTGATTATACCACTGCATCCTGTGTGGATCTAAGAAACTGGAGGAATGCCAAGTTACCCTTGAATGTCAAGCTATTAAGGTGCAAAAGGTTTCCAAGCTCCCATATTTAGAAGAGGTTATGCCCAAGGCAGAATTTTCTTCCATTTCAGAAACAGGCTCCCAAGATAAACCAAGTTTTTCTTCTCTGAAGTTATCCAAGCAACATAAAATTTGGTCCTACCTTGTTGGCTTCTTCATGCTTTTCAAAGCTTACAAAGCCAAAGCCTTTGGATTTTCCAGTGGGGTCTGTCATCACTTTAACACTCAGAGTTTTACCTGTTACCAAGCGACAGGGTTAGTTAAACATCAAAAGTATTTCAAGATTATTAAATTCCATGTAATAGCTCCAGTCCTCAGCCTTAAAGTGACCCAGGTAGGGACTTCCACAGTAGCACTCAAACTACCACATTTCATGAAATTCACAGCCTCAATAAAAGTATTTCTGTATTTACCATATTTGCCAAAGAGCTCCTTTAGTCTTTCATCATCCATGTCATCCCCAAAGTTTTTAATGTAGACATTGGTGAATTCCTTTGCCTTGGCTCCCAGCTCAGCCTCCCTCTCTTTACGAGACTTGAATCTCCCAACAAATCTGTAAGATAAAAAAAAAAAGGAAAATCCCAATAAGTAGATCCGTTTCAAGAGAAAAAAAATGTGTGACTTGTGGCAAGGCAAAAAAAATGAGTGTGCAGTAGGAGCTGGGAATGGGGACAAGAAAGGATGACAGCAGAGGACAACAAACAGGCCACAGACCAACCAGAAAAATCACCTGTGCTGTGGCTGGTCAAGAACTCCCACTGGCCCTAGACAGAACCCACCCCAGCCCGCTCGCAGAGAGGTGGCAAATCAAGGCTCGGTCAGGGAAACCCACCAGTCCTGGAATGGAGGGGTAGCAGGCCATGGCTTGGGCAGGGTCACTCACCAGCCCTGGAGTGGAGAGGTAGCAGGCCAAGGCTTGGGCCAGGAGAACCAGTGCCTTGTGTGTCCCTGTTAATACCGAGATGCATCCCGGAGCATGTGAGCGCTGCTGCTGCCGCCTGTGACACTCACACTTTGCGGTCGTTGAGCAGCATGCCGTTCATCTTCTCGATGGCCCTATCTGCTGCATCCTGGGTCTCAAAGTGCACAAAGGCGTAGCCCTTAGAGCCATTCTCATCACACACCACCTGCAGGAGAGGGAGCAAAGGCAGCTGTCAGTGTCCCTCCTCTGCCACGGGCCAGCGGGTGAAAGCGAGTTCCTGACAAGGGGCAGCACCAGGCAGACACAACCTGTGTGTCACATTCCTGCCCTTCAGAACCAAATCTGATATCATTTCAGCAATCTCTGAGCTTTTGGTCAACTCTGCCTTTCAGAGGCTCTGTTTTAACACCAAGGTTTGATCTCTGGAGGCACCATTCATTTAAAGAGTTGGACTTGGTGAACCTCATGTGTCCCTTGTATGGCCCTGCAGAACACTGGGATAAAGCGTGTCTCGAGCAGGGAAAAGTGATCTCAAAGCACAGTTGTGTTCACAGAGGTGTTGTGGACTCTAGGTTTGAAGTTTGGGGTGGAGAATCTCTGTTGGAACAACACCCAGAGCCCCCCCTCACACACCAGAGCCTGACTCGTGCTGTGCTACTTTATGGGGTTTTTTTCAGAATATTCTGTGATTCTGCTCCTTACACTCAACAAGAAGTGTCCCTTTCACTACCTACACCCAAATCTCTGATCCTGTCCCCACCCTAAAAGAACTGGACAATGTAACCACATCTCACCTTGCAGGACAAAATGTTTCCAAACGCCGAGAATGTGTCGTAAAGTGCCTTGTTATCAATGGATTTATCCAGGTTCTTGATGAAGACATTCCCAACCCCTGACTTCCTCAGGGAAGGGTCCCTCTGAGACCACATGATGCGAATGGGTTTCCCTTTGATCACATCAAAATTCATGGTATCAAGAGCTCGCTCAGCTGCAAGAGAAGCCAAGAACAGATTTCTGGGGTTGGTTAAAAAATAAAGGTTTCCAGTGGGTTTGTGACCCTTTTCTCTGAATTTTACTCAGCTCACGGAGGCATCTGGGGTATTATCAGAGGTGAACAATGACTTTTAACTCAATGTTTCAAGGGAGGTCTTTGCAGCACAGTCACTAAGTACATAAAAGGTTACACAGACTTTAAATTTACATTATAGCAATGTATTCAATGTATTCACCACCACAGCAAAATGGATACCAAAATGCCTGGTTTATTAGCTATATTCTGAATTATTATAAAGGTAAATTACTCCATCCAAAGAAGAAAAGGAAAAACAGGAAACTCTGGTAAAAAAAAAAAAAAGAAGTAAAAAAAGTGACTGTGTGGCTGTTTTGCTTTTCATGAAGCTCACATCTCCCCATCCTCATTTCTATTCAGAGAGAAGGATCATCTCCCTGTCAGGTCAGGGAAAATGTGCACGAACACATGGCTGGCTGTGAGGACATGAGTCAGCCTCTACATAACTTATGTGGCCAAAAAACGATTCCCAAGTTGCTCAAGCTAAAGATGATGAGAGAGTTGAGAAAATTCTGGGGGAGAAAAAGGTCTGTACAGCCCATCTGATTAACAGGGAAGTGTTTCTCTAAACTCCCAAACTCCAGCACTGTCATTCTAACCTGCACTGAAACCCCCCTCCACGAGGCTATTTCTGCTGCCTGCTGGTGTATAAAAAGGATCATTACATACACACATCAGGATCTTGTTCATAAAATTGAGATGCTCGCAGTGTTGTGTGCCAGAAAACACTCCCAGCATGGAACAAGCAGAGAAGAAAGAAAAACTCTTAATTCCCAGCATGGAGCGGGCAAAGAGATGGAAAGATGTGCATTAAAATCAAGGAAAATTAACAGGGCAGAACTCAAGTTTTCCAAATTTGTTTGGCTTAGTTCTCCCAGGCCACCTTCACCCTGTGGTATTTGCTGATTAGGTTTCAGGAGCAGAAAATTAAAGGAAAAGACTGATCTGAACACCTTGCACATGATTTGGGTCATGCCTGAGTGGCTACTCAGCATGTCCCGAAACTACCACCAGGAATTCCAATGGAATATTTGGAATACCAAAGCCTGCACCCCCTACCCCCAGTGCCAGCTTCCACTACTGCATGGAAGTTTCTCCGAATTTTTCATCTGCCTTGAAATGTGTTTTTTTTGTTCTTGCTTTTTAAATTGAAGTGGGACCATCACTGTTCTGCCCACACACAAATACAGTTGGAAACAAGCTCTGCTTGCAAAAAAATACAATTTAAAGACTCCAACAGCTCTGTTTAGACCAAGGTGTTAAACACAATTAACTGCCAGGCTATAATGACTCCTCAGCTGCTGCTCCAAGTCCATGCAGGCCAGGTTCTCCCTGCAGTCCTTTCCTAGTGTAGGCAGCTCAGCTCACCCGGTGCAGCTCAAATTTGGCAGTGTTTATTTATAGCAGGCAGAGGTCCTGCAGAAGCATGTGCTGGCAAAGGCACAAACTGGGTGGATAACACCATTTGCAGCAGAACAGGCTCCTGCTGGAAGGTGACAAGCCATGGCTGTAACCAGGGGGAGCTGTGAAGGCTCCAAAGCCACCACCCAGCTCCAGAGCAGTTAGGAAGTTTCTCCCGGTTCTTCCAAGCTCCCTGAGCAGATATTATTGCACTGCTCTTTCAACAGGTTGCTACTGTTCCACTCTATTATTATTACACCCCGCTTGAAATTCGCCCAGACACTTGTGGTGAAAGCCCTACATGGATTCCCCCAGGGATGTGTGCCACACCCACAGGTGGAAATGCAACCCCGCTACACCAGGACCTCAGAAAACCTGTAAGGGATCTGCAAGAGTTCTGTGACTCACACCAAGCACATCTGATTCATTTCCTTCATCTGAGCAAACACCTTCTCATTTTCTTCTATTTAAGCCACAAAGCTTCAGCCATTTCGGTTCCTGTATCTGTTTCTCTCCCACTGGTTCCTGTCATCCTTCCAGCAGACTCAACTGCAGCTCATCCAGAACATTTTAAACACACTCGCAGCCCCTTTCAGGCTTCCTTTTCATTCCCTTTCTGGATGGGGAGAGCACCTGAACACCCACTGCAGTTTGCCTCAGGCCTCAAGAGCAATTAACGTCCCTTGCAGATGCAGAATTAACACAATGCTGGGATTAGTGGCTGTGGTTTGAGCAGCATGAAGACCTGATAACCAACCTCACACCCCAAGATTCACACTGGAGAAACTCCACACAAGGAGTTTTATTCCCCCCAAACCTCCATGCTCTTAGGCCACTGAGCAAAAATGCCCTGATAAGGAAAGCACACAGTGCAAATTTAGCCACTTATTTAAAAAAAAAGAAAAAAAAAGAGAGATGGTGCATCAAAAGAATTAAATTCCTCAGTCAGTGAGGTTACAACAAAATGCTGCTGCAATGAAGCTTGTGTCAGTACCAACTCTTCCCTTTCCATTTCACAATTTGCCTTACACAGCTCCTCCTTTACACGGTCTTCAAGGAGGAGAACAAACAAGTTTATCTCTACTTTTCTACAAAAACACGTATCTATTCCCAACCCTGGGATCCTCCTTAGCTCGGGAAACATTCTGTTTTTCCAACACTTTCAGAACACCTTATCTCTGCAGCCAAACTGAAGTTTCTCTGCTTCATTACCCCGAGCTGTCATTTCATGACTGTCAATGTTTGGAATTCAATTGCACGGAACGCATGAAAGGAAATTCAGCTTGTTTGCTGAGTTTGTTTTCTTCCCTTTCTTCACAGTCAAAAAGAATAAATATTAACAACCACTGCTGAGCCTGAAGTAGCCAGAACTTTGAAGTGTTTCCTTACCCTGCC
Source organism: Rhabdornis inornatus (assembly GCA_013397075.1). Lineage (NCBI taxonomy): Eukaryota > Metazoa > Chordata > Aves > Passeriformes > Rhabdornithidae > Rhabdornis > Rhabdornis inornatus. Next base: position 34,026 of record VWZS01000489.1, read on the forward strand.
TATCACAGCATGACAGGCTCAGAATTCAGCATTCCCTGGTTACTACAGCAAGGAACTGCAATCAAAACCAGCAGAGCTCATTTTCCCTAAAAATAACCTCTCTGCAGCAAACTACTGCCAGTCTGACAATGCCTGTCCAGTATCACTCCAGCAGCTAAAAAACTGTAAAGAAAAACACAACTTTTGGCCCAGTTTGGACACAGGAACTTGGAAGTGCAAAGACACACTCATGATGTGAGAGTGTGACCCTGAAATGGGGAAGAGTTCTGGCTGCTTGATCTGCTCTGTGGACACAGGGGCAAAGTCCTGCTTTAGAGAAAGAAAAAAAAAGTTAAAACATTGCTTTGTTTACATTTATAAAGCCCTCACCCTTCCACAAAAGGTACCAGGGAAATGCAAACTATCGTTTATCAACCTTTTTAACACCTATAGCAGTTCAAACACACAATGTGTCCACAAGAAGTCCACAGAGCACAAAACCTCCTGACTACTCTAAGCACCTACTTTCAACCATAAATCCAACCAGATTCCCACAGTGCTCCCCTCAGCTTTTCTCAGATTTAGTGGGATGAAGCCCAAGTACATTTCTGATTGTGCATTCCTGGAAGAAAACACAGAATCTGTCCTCCTCTCAGGAAGCCTCATGCAGGCAAGTGCCACCTTGAAAACAGCCCAAATTTCTGCATTTTACAACAAAAATTATATTCTCCATGATCAAGTTCGTTTAGGAGAGACCACAACCCTTTTCTAAACTATCTGTCCTTATCCTGCTGCATTACATGGAGTGCAGCAGCTGGGTTTTTTATTTATGCAGGGTAACAGAGGTTCCAGATTTACAGACAAATTCAGAATTCACATCTCTTCATGAAGGCAGGAGCAGTTTGACTGTTTCCCTGTCACAATACTCACTCAATGATTAGGTTCAAACCACTTGACCTTCTAAGACCCACCAGTAACAAGACACCACCCACTTGCTCCAAGTATCACTTCAAGTCCAGGAGTTTCCTAAAATGTCTGCTGCCTCCCCAGCAGCCCAGAACGGTGCAACCTCCCCCGAAATTCCTGCCTATTTATTACCATAAAAGATTACCTTGGAATACATTGGGAAGGGCCCCATTTGTACGAGGTGCAGAATGCTTCTGCTAAAGCCAGTGATCCCTTCTGATATCACCCTTCTCTGCTTTGAGAGAACTTTATCCACACTTCTGCACCCCATCTCCCCAAAATTTATCTAATCCAAGCCGGAGTTCCTTCCTGGCTTTGTTTCTGCTGTTTGTTTTTATTTCTCTGCTCCTGCAAAATGAGATCAGAGCCTAAGGAAGGCAGATGAGCTGGGATAACTTTGTTCAGCACATAAATAGACCAAGGTGGTTTTATAAGAGGCACTCAGGGCAGGATGGGACCACAAATGCAGGCTCTCAGGTTCCTTCTTTCTCACTGAGAATGTTTAAAACACAAATACACTGCCCAAAAAAAAAACAAAAGCTTTTTTAGGAGTGCCATGAATGAGAAATTAGGCAGTGGGGTGCAAGTCAGCTTTTAATCAGCATGACAAGGGAAAGGATCAGAAGTGCTCAACCAGATCAGTCCAAGGAAATACCATCAGAAGGAACTGCCCTGGGGGAGGATGGAAGCTCTGCAAAAATGTGAAGTAAGAAAACCTACTACAGGCTAAAGGAAAGTTTACTTGTTGCTGAAGTCTGTGCTGTTGTAAACTGATTCTGAATTAAAGGAAAAAATTCACTCTCATCTCTACTTGGATGCCTCTATCACGATGCTGTTAAACCCCAGCACGGAGCAATAAACTTGCAGCAGTCAGCAGGCAGAGCTCTGAAAACTGGGGCAGAAAACGCTGACCCATTTTCCTTCCAGAAAAGACGTGTTCCAAAATGACCTCTCCTGTCCCATCTTTCACGTGCTGCTTCAGCTCTGAAACACCTGGCTTTGAGCAGGAAACAAAGTGTGAAAAAAAGAGAGTCTGGCAAGACCAAAGCAAATGTGGCTTCTGCACATGAGACAATCTGGTTTCCCACACATTCAATAAAGTATTTTATTTCACTTTAAAGCAAGAACACCACTTCCCAAACTGGGAGGCACATCCAGCTGCTTCAACACAGCAAATATTAAATTATTAAACTGGGAGTGTGTGGAGCTGCCAGAGGAACACTCACTTAACTGAGCACTCAACCAGGGCTAACTTCTCTGAACTTTCTCTTAGCTGCACAAATCCCCACAGAAACAGTCCCAAACTACCCCAGAACGAAGGCAAACACAGCGGGGATTATTGTCTTATGCGAGGAACAAACACAAACCTCTGAAATTTGGTATCAGTGCAAGAAACAGGCCTGTCTAAAAAAGATGTTAGTGCATTTGCAGAGCATTTTGTAAACACCAAGCAGTAAAAAAATACTTCTATTGCAATCACCAGAAAGGGACGACTCACCCTGTAACCTCGTGGTGGGCAACACGTGAATTAGTAAGGGAAAAGAGGAAAAATGAGAGGGGGGAAAAAGCCATGGATGTGGCTGCAATTGTCACTTACCATCTGCGGGCTGCTGGAAGTTGACGTAGGCGTAGCCCAGGGAGCGGCGGGTGATCATATCCCTGCAGACCCGAATGGACAGCACGGGGCCAGCCGGGCTGAACTTCTCATAGAGCATGGCCTCGGTGATATCGGGGTGCAGGTCCCCCACGTACAGCGAGGCCATGGGGTAACTGCTGGCGGCCGTGTTCATCTTCCCCTCGGCGCTCTCAACCACGGGGGTTTGTCACTTGGAGGGCTCAAGTCAAGCTCCTTATAAATATTAATTCTGGGGGAACACTTAAAACTCTTAATTAAAGCCTAAGCGGCGGCCGGGCACAAGCTTGGGGCAAGGAGGGGTGGGCACCAGGACAGAGAGCAGCTGAGAGGGTTGTGCAAGCTTTAAAATCAGCAAAAACACCCCAAAGTTAATCTTCCTGGAGAGCAGGGATCGGATCCAAAATTCACACGCCGGCTGCCGAGCGCTTTGAGGTAAAAACCTCCTAAAACCCCAACGTTTCCTTTTTTTTTTTTTTCCTTCTTGCTTCAATTTAAGCCCGGATTCTGCAGAGCGGCGGCCCGTTGGTTTTCTGAGGAAACAAAAAATAAATAAATAAATCTCTTACACGCATTAATACAACTACTCCTTTTAAAACCGGCTCGCCTAGACAGCCTGAAGGTATTATAAATAAACCGCAGCGGCTGTGGCGGCGCGGCACNGTGTCTTCCCTAATTAGTTTTAGGATAGTAAAGGCGAGGAGATGCTAGAGGGGGTCCAGCACAAAGATAATTTGGGGTCTGGAGCATCGCCCTCATGAGGGGAACTGGGCCTTGTCAGTCTGGAGAAGGGACGGCTGAGAGGGGATCCCATAAATGCATAAAGTATCTCCAAGGGGGGTCAGAGGATGGTCCCAGACTGCTCAGTGTTTCCCAGCAAGGAGCATAAACTAAAACACAAGTTTCACCTCAGCGTTTAGACAGATTTAGGGACAGACAATCCCCTGTGGGCAGCTGGCAGAGAGATGGATCCACGCAACAAACAAACCCCAGAAAAGTTTTTGGGATTGTTTTCCCTCCCACCCCATCCTACATGTGCCAGTGTCTCACAGGGCACCATAAAACACAAAAAAAATCCAGGGAAGCCTCTTGAGGAGAGCGAGGCCATGGGGCTGGGACCAGGGCAAGCAGAGGAATTCACCAGAAGAGCAAACAATTCCTCTGGGATTGGTCTCACTGCTCCAAGCTCTGGTTTTGGAGGTGTCGCTGGCAGCGGGATAAGGAGCTGTTCCCACAACCTCCTCCTCCTCAGAGCACCATTTTTCCTGAAATAAGCATGAATTCCAGCTCCCATCATGGGCTGCCCTGGAGCGGGACCAAGGCTCCTGATGTCTCGCCATGGGAGCGAGCCGCCAGTCCCTCTTCCCAGGGTGAGGCTTAAACAGCTCCCAACAGAAAAAAAACTGCAGGAATGGGAGAGGGATTCACCCCCCTCTTCTGCTGTCCCGTGGCTTCATGCTCACGAGATCAGCTCCAGGGAGACCCGTAATTATCTATTTCCAGCATCTTCAGTGGAGCGTGAGGACATGGCGGTGCAGGATTCAGTGATTCATCAGTGACCTTCAGGATCCATGGCTGTCGTGTTAAGGGGGACTAAAATAATCTGTAGACACTGGTTAGCTGGGCATTGTGGCTTTTCGATTGTTAAATTGCCTTTAATTTGCTTTAAAAGCAGGAGACAACATTATCATAAAAATGGGGTATGGCATCCTCGCCTTCCCTACAGTGGAATAATCAAGTGTAGCAGAATAAGGGTAAAAATAGCAAAGCAAATTGTAGTGATTTGCAATATTTTCTGTCTTGAAAATCACAAGTGGCACAAATCCTCCTCCTCCCGGTCTCATCATTCTCCCAACAGCGAGGCCACACTGGTGGGATCACACCTGCCACTGTTTTGTGCTTGGTCCTTCACAGCTGGCACCTCCTCCGCTGGGAAACCAGGGACTGACACAGGCATGTCGCTGTGGAAGTGTTCAGCTCCTGCTTTGACAGCTAAAGTCAAAACACAGCCCAGCTCAAAGAGCGTGTTTCCACATGAAACGCCCTTTGGCTGCAGCAGCCGCTGTGGCTGTGCTGTGAACGGCTCTGATTTGAAACATATTTAGTGACATTTGTGTTCCCTCCCAGGGGACTCCGTGCAGACAGCCACAGTGCTGTGTCCTGCTCCATCCTTTTCACGGCCCCCAGATGGGCTGGGGGTACAAAACTGCCCCAGGGACCCCCCTGCTCCTGGAGCTCTCAACACATGAGTGCAGCTGCTCCTGGTGATCGGTGATACCTGAGATCCTCCCTGCTGGCCCTCTGAGCACCTTCAGCAGCGCCTGGAGCAGAGGGGACATCTGTTAATGGCTTTATCTCGCCAATCCATCCCCACCGATGGTGCTGTTGGGTGACCCATCCATCATCCAGAGTCTCTGTCTGAGCTGTGCCTCAGTCGTTGATGGTCACCCTAAAACATCACCCAATTCTCAGCACAGATGGCAGGTTTTCAACCAAATGCTGCTCCCGGCTTAGGATTTCTCCTCCTTGGCTTTAGGATTTCACCAGCAGATGGCAGGGCGGGATTGCTCCTGGAGCAGAAAGGAGGCAGAACATTTCACCCAGGGCAGACAGCAGCAGAGAGGAGATAAATCAACATTTTCATGCTGGGGAATTTGGGAGAACAGAATTTGGGAGGGTCTAGAGTAGAAAGGAGGGCGAACATTTCACGCCGGGTAGACAGCAGCAGAACGGAGATAAAGCAATATTTTCATGCAGGGGAATTTGGGAGAACAGAATTTGGGAGGGTCTGGAGCAGAAAGGAGGGAGAACATTTCACCCAGGGCAGACAGCAGCAGAGAGGAGATAAAGCAGTATTTTCATCCAGGGGAATCTGGGAGAGCAGATCTCCCTCCTGGAGCACCTGCTGCACAGCAGATCTCCCACAGCCTGGGAGTGTCCCTGTCCCCTCCAAGCTCGTTCATCAGGACCCTGTTTTGTTCCAGCCGTGTTGGGGTGTTGTTTAACACCGCTGTGCCACCGAGAAGCCCCAGCCCACGCCTTCCCACAGGCCTCTCCATTAGGATTTTTTTTGCCTGAAGAACAAGGTTGAAGGGAGTGCACAGAGAGTTCGGGGATTTCCCCTGCAGGGTAGATCAAAAGTTTGCCAGGATGTATTAGAGTTTGGGCAAAAGAAAACCCTGGGAAAAAAAAAAAAATAAAATGAAGCTGCAATCCTGAACTACTGCTCTGTAATCACCGTGTTGCTGTGGGGAGAAAACCCCACGGGCCTGAACCGATGCCCTTCCACCCACCCCGGCTCCCGTTTGATGCGCAGAGATCAGGAAGTGGGTTTTGTTTTTTTTCTCCCTGCTGTCTCTGTTTTGTTTCAGTGCTGTAGCCCGCGGGGCCGGTTTGTGTTCCTGCCTCCCACGGAGGGTAATTTTTTTGGTTCCTCTCTCTGGCCGAGGCCACACCAGAGCACTGAGCTCCCACTGCCGCCTCCAGCCGGGTCAGGGCAGCCCAGGCACCAGTGGGACCCATCATCAATAGCCCCATTATTGCTCTTGAAGTTTCTCCCCGCTTCCAGACGGATGCTGCATTACTCCATCACAGCTGCAGTTGCTCCCTTCCAGCAATTCCCCACACAGCACTTAAGGAAGGGATTTATGGGCGGTTTTGAAAGGCATTTTGCAGCCAGAAGGAGTTATGGGAAGGGAAGTTGAATTCCCACCATTCCCCAGTAAAATTCTCCCAAGCATCTTTCACGAAGAGGGATCATTTACTGGTCCTTTCCTCAAAACAGAGACAGGCTCTCAGCTGTGGCTCTTTGTTTAGTCCAAAGCGTTTCCCGACAGAGATGCCACAGGGGTCATTCTGGTCCTGGCTGCAAAGGGTCAGGAGAGCAGGGCGAGCCCTCAGTCTGTCTGCAAGGTTCTGCTGGACCCCATCAGTGTTCCCTGACACTTTTATAGACCCTAAATAAAATTATTTCTCCTTGAGTGACGGATTATTGCCAATCTCAGGGCAAGCCTTGGTGAATACTCAGCTGATTTTGACTCGTTTTCCAAAGTAAAAAGTCTTGGGACCAAGAACTATAAAACAATCAGAGGGGATATCACCTTAAAAGCTGCATCTTACTTTTTTTTTTTAAGCTTTTCGGGAATCAAAACCTGCCACAAAATTACTCATCAATGACCTTCACAGGTCCAGGCAGGCTGAAGGAGCAGATCGGATTCACTTCAACACTACATTTCACAACCAGGACAGGGGTTTGAAAGACTTTATTTGACACCTTTGCTGATGTCACAGCTCGTGAATCTAAGAGCACTGCACAGTGTAAAGTGAGGCCGTGAGCTCTAGTGCACAAACCAGCTGCAGGAACAGCCAGGGTCCACGAGGGTTTCCCTCCTGTGACTTTATTTAAAGGGAATATGTTGTTCCTGGCTGATTCCTGAGGACAAGGGTGAGAAGCAGCAGAGGCATTTCTGTGTGTTAAGTGCGATGATTTCCATCAAAACAACTGGGAGGGACTCACTTCCCAAACAATGGCAGATACACACATTGACATGCACATGGCAGATACCATCTGCAGGAAGGAAAACAACAGCTCATCCACACAGCCCAACCGGCTGCACCTCTGACCTGAGGCATGGGAAGAGTCTCTCCCATTCAAAAGAGATCTTCTCCCTCTTTTTTACCTTTCTTTGCACTGGCCTTTTCTCTCTTTCCACTTCCGAGTGCTGTAGAGGTGGGCAAGGGTTGGGCATGCAGCTGGGTCCAGAATATTCTGCATGTGTATCCCAGCAAGTCAAGGCACAAATGCAGGGAGCTGTTCAGGTGGGGGGGAGCACTGGGACACCCTGTCCTGCCACCACGGAATGTGGCACAGCAGCAGGGTGGCTTGAAAGCTTCAAATTTCCGTTCTTTCTGCCCAAAAAAAAGGAGGAGGGGAGGCCAGCTGCAGGAGCAGAAGTGTGATCTGCTGTGTCAGTCACCTAGGGGGACACAGGGCAAGGCAGGGAGAGCTCTCAAGACTCAGGACAAGTGCAGTGACACCTCAGTGGGTTTTGGTCCTGGCCCAGGGAGGGGGATGAGAGGTGTGAGACCCAAACACGGTGCTGGAGAAAGAAAACAGAGACATTGTGGGAAGGGAGGGTGAGAGATGCTGGGCTCAGGGAGAACGAGGGAGGCACTTTCAAATTCAGGCTGTCCCAACCCATTTTCCCCCTTTGCAGTCACGGCTGTTCAGCAGGGGGTGGAGGAGAGACAGCTCCAGCAGAGAAGCTGGCAGAGGGAAAGGCATTTTCTTCTCACTTTGGCCATCAGAGCCTTGCCCTCCATCACAGACATCCCTTTGAAATCCTCTGTCTCACCTCTTCACACCTCGATGTGGGGCAGGGGCTGTGCCTGGGCAGCCTGGCTGGCTGCTCTGGCAGGATTTGTGCCAGGAACTCAGCACAGGCCCTGCAGCCACAGCAGGATTTCAGCCAGGCTGTGGGAACAAGCCCTGCTAAGCCTCACTCCACCTTAAGGGCACATAAGTGGGAAAAGCTGGTAATGCAGAGAGGAAAGCACAGGGATTAGCAGGCAGCCAGTTCTTTTTGGGAGCTGGGGGGGGGCTGGAGCCTGCCTTGTGGGTGCCAGCAGTGCTGGGCACGGGGTGTGAGCCATGTCCATCCCACCACACCAAAATTAGGTGCTGCAGCTGGGGGATGCATCGCAGGGAATCAGCACAGGCAAGTCTGGCTGGCAGCTCCAAGTCCCCGGGGAAATAAAGACAGTATTTCAAGGCTGGCTGTTTTCCAAAGGAGAGCAAGGCTGGGTTCTGCAGAGGGCTCTGCTGGAGGAGGAACAGGGTTGGGATCTGCGTGTGCCCCCTCCCTCGTAGCCAGAAGGGTCTGGAGCGTGGCCTCGTGCAGACAAGTGCATGGAATTGGATGTGATTTACATTTGCAGGCGTCACGAGGGAGAGGACCTGTGATGGTGAGGCGAGGAGGGCGGTGCAAGGAGGGAGAGAAGAGCAGAGAGAATTTTCTCTACGGATCCTCGGCTTCTGCAAAGCAGGAAAGATGCCTTTTTCAACAGAGTTTGTTCTCAGCCCTGCGGGCAATGAGCGCTGAAGATCTCCTGTCTCCGGAGGGGAAGGGAGGGTCAGAAAGCCCCGATTTCCGTCGCCCAGGAGCGGCAGATCCTGGATGTCCCAACCCTGATCCCTGGTCCCTGCGGGGCAGCGCCCAAGACGGGAGGTGTTGCATAAGCTGGCGGCACAGGGATGCCGGCAGAGGCTGGGGAGAAGAGGAATGTGGCGATTTGGCTGCTCTTGGACGAGCCCTCTCTCAGTGCTCCCGCTGGCGAAGGCATCCTGGGCACGGCTGGCACGGCTGTGGCCGAGCTGGCACCCCGAGCCCTCCTGCTGGAGGAGCCCATCCTGCTGGCCAAGAAGCTCCGGCGGGATGGCAGCATCTCACCGGGGACACGGCGCAGAGGGGCCGGCCTCACTGCAGGGCTGGGGTAAGCCAGGGAAGATGCAGTCAAAACAACTGGAGCAGGAGCAGCCTCCCTCCTGGGGATCTGCACAGGGCCGGCAGCACCGTGCAGGAATGACCACGGCCAGGTCTGGATGGGCAGCAGGGACGTGGCCACGGGCGAAGGCTCCATTTCTGCCACGTAATTATTGAGGTGGGAGAGGAGTCGCAGCCGGATGGGGTCGGCAGCGTTCTGGCCCTCGAGGATGCCCAGGTACCTGACAACTTCGGTGAGACACTCACGGAAACCGATGCTTCTGTAATCCACAGCCAGAGCCCGGGCATCCAGGAAGCCTGGAGGAAGAGGACATGGGTGACAGTAAGGCCATGTGGAGCTCAGGAATGTGCTTGGATTTCAGTACCCTCTCTAATGCACTGTGTATTTCACTTGAGGCACTTTGCTGCCGTGTGATATTCCTGAAGCAGGCAGCCAAGTGGGTGTCCCCAGGGACTGGACATGAGAGCAGCATCTGCGGTTATCTCAGCAGGATAAACCCAGCAGGGTCAGGGAGCCTCTCACTCCGTGTGAGACCAGTAAGAGGTTTCATTAGCTGTGCTCAGGAAGGAAGAATTTGTTCCTATTGGATTCTGTCACTTATCACTGCTGGAGATGTGGCTGTGGGCTAGATGGGCACTGGGATTGGGCTGCCTTTGCCATTGGGATATTCCACGCAGGACAGTGTCTCCTCAACACACTTCCCTCTGCCTGGGTCCCAAAATTTACACTCCCTTTAAACCGATGTCACAGGACAGTGGCAGAACCAAAACAGCTGGGCTGAGAAACCTCAAAGCCACAGAAATCAGCAACCAACCGCTGATTTTCAGGCTTCTGCTCCCAACTTGCAGTTTCATGAGACCATAAGCAATAAAGCAGAGAATGTCACAGCACAGTGAAGCACTGGACCACTGTGCTTGACGGGGTCTCTTGTGACAATGCAGCCCTTTGTTGCAGTGCAGTCAAACTGAATATCTAAACAAATGTTCCAGACCAAGTTACAGCCCTGAACCAAAGCCTGGATGCCAGCAATGTCCCCAGCAAGCCAAAACTGGGTGGTAAGCAAGCCAGAGGCTTCTTTACTGGAGCTGTGATCTCCATCCTGTTAACTGGAACAGGACAGAGGGTCTGTACTGAGGTCTCAGTACAAATAAGACCTTTGTTGAATTTTGTACAGGGCTGCCTCTCTCTTCTTACAACAACCAAGAGAGACACACACACACAAAAAAAAAAAAAGAACAGAAAGGGAAAAAAAGCCTTGTTTATTTGCAGAGTCCTCATGCAGAATTCAGCCTCCACAGGAAATGTATCCCAGGGAGGAGGTAAAGAGTTTAATATGGTTTTTCTGGAAGCAGGCTCCATTTCTGAGCAGGAATAAATGAGTCTCTGGCAAAACAGCCTTTAGCAGGGGATGTGACACCAACAGTGCTGTCCCTGTGGGGCTGGGGGTTCACCATCCCACATACCCCAGGCTCCCAAATGGATGCATGGGATGCTGACCCATCTGTAGGATCGTGCCCATCTGCCCTCCCTCAAAAGGTATTTCCCTTGGGAAGCAGGCAGAGCTGGCTGGAGCTGCTGATGGGGAATTTTCCTTCCAGGTTTGCACCTCCACCTCACCCATGTGCTCATAAGAGCAGTTCTTACCTGTTCCTCCTGTGGCGTGAAGCATTTTTAAGTGATCCACTGTCATTTGGAGAATTTCTGCCTTCTCCAGCTTGGAAGACCCCTGTGTTGGGAGCAGAAAGGAAAAGCCATTTGTCATTTTATGGTCCAGGGCTTTGTGCCTCTCAGGAGCTGGGGTCTGGCCAATGATTTCCTCCCTGAAACCTCCATGAAGCCAAGGAGTGCTCAGAATGGTGCAGGGCATCCACCACGGCTGTTTTTCACGCCAAGCGAGAAGAAAAAAGAGCTCCTTCCCAATGCAGATGGAAAAATCCCCATTTCTATGCTTCCTCATATCTGCAAAACCCTCCCTAGATCGAATTTATCCTCCCCAGGGCCCCTGAATATTTGCTAATATCATTCCACCACCCCATTTCCACCACCTACTTACTCCCTGGAGTGAGGATGGTAAGAAAGGCACAGCCTTGCTCCAGACTTCCTCGTTCTGGAGGCTGTACCCCAAACCCTGCAGCCCTCAGGGAGGGCAGCAGGGGCTCCCACAAACACAAACCTGCTTCTCAAAGGCCGTGGGCACCAGGCGCCGCAGCTCCGAGAGGCTGCTGTTGATGCGGTCACGGCGCCGCTTCTCGATGATCTGTGGGAGATTTCCAAGCAGACAGAGGAAACCACAGTCACTCACAGGCACAGCTCACAGATCCAGAGCCCTCCAGGTGCTTTGGAAGGGCCGTGTGTGTGAATGTTTTGGGGTGCAAAGGTTGAGCGAAGAAACGTGAGCTGGTGTGATAAGCCCAGGTGAAACTGCCGGGTTTGAGGCCAAATCTCTGGGAAAAAATTGGCTTTGGGGAGATATCTGGAGGGGTGTAAAGGTGATTTTAATAGTAAGGACAGGCCAACAGCCCCCCTGGCACACAGGGCCAGCCTGACCTTGTCATCATAAAGGACACTCACCCCTCTCCTCTTCTTCCTGGCTTGTATTTGAGATGTTGTGGTAGGAGACACAGACCTGGAAACATGGCTGGAAAGGAAGGAGATGGGGATCACTTCTGGCTGGAGAGCAACCTCAGCTGCACATATGTTCTACACACGTTTGCCATCTGCAGTTTCCTCCCCCCACCCCAAAAAATGTCTTCTGTGGTTCCCATCTCATTTTTACCCACAACACAGAGCTCAGGAATTGGGGATGGGGAGCAAAGCAGAGACTGGAATCCCACTCTCTCCCCTCCGAGAATGTCCCACCAGCCTGGGACAGATTCCTGCACCAAACTATCCATCCACTCCCAGGCACAATTCTTCAACTCCCACCTGTGATGGGGCTGGAAAAGCAGTGCTCTGAGCTCTGGAGCCATGGCCTTTTTTGCTCCATGTGTGAACCTCCTGTCTCTCGTGTCTGAGCCTGCCCTGTCTGCAGGGCTTTGCATCTCAGAGCCACGGTAGCAGGAGGGATCTGAGCTCTGGGATCTGAGCTCCCACCCAGGGAGGGCTGGCTGCTCCTCAGGGTGAGGCCAGTGGTGGCACTGATGTGGTTTCTGAGGGCTTCCCAGAGAGTCGCTTCCCAAACCACAATTTTCGGGGTGGGCTGGGATGTTCTGAACTCATGGACGCCCCTGAACTGTTCAGACAGGAGCTGGGCAGGGAGGACACCTGGCTCACAGCTCTGCTCAGGGGACAAGGGACATCGTGGGGACAAGCTGAGGAACGGGGCCCCACAAACCACCCTGTGCCTGCCAGACAAAAAGCACCAAAGGTCAGCACTGGACATGCAGAGAGAGGCAAAGTTCAACCCTTAGGTCCCCATGGAGGTGAAGTCTCCACAACCATGGATAACCGAGCGTGGGAAACTCCCTGCAGCAAGACCCCGTGGCTGAGGAGGGGGATGAGGCTGGCTGGGCCACCTCCCACCTCCCCCAAGCAGGGTTTGTCCCTCTGGAAAGTGTGGCTGGCTCAGGGCTGTTGCTGTGCCTTACGAAATTCGGAGCAGGGATGTGCACACGCACCCTCCTGCAATCCCGGCCAGCCCAGCTCGTGTCAGACACCCAAAGCTGGGAAAGGGGCACTTGGGTTCACCCCAATCCAAATGTTTTTCAGCTTGACAAAGCATTTTTAATAGGAGTCTATTAAGGATTTTCCTGCACAGACAGTGCTGTCTGCAGCGAGGTGAAAACTAGACCCAGCTCAGCCTATTAAAAATAGGCCCAAGCGAGGCGCTTTCAGAAGTGGTTTTTACACAATAACACGTTCTTCTACTGCCTGCTCTGCTCATCTCCATACAGGTCCCCTATTTGAATGTCTGCTGGGTGGGCTCTCTCTGGGCCGAGGTGCTGGCTGGCTCCACAAGTACTAACATGCGTTGCCAGCTACACAGGCACACATAAAATGAGAGATTTTGATGTGAAAACAGGCTCTGTATGGACACTGGGGTGTTTTAGGTGCAGGGGGTAGGTGCTGAATTCACTTGGAAATGCAAAGTAGGCACCCAAAGAAGAATAATGATTTTTGAAACTCCTTGTAGAGCGGTCTGGATGCGTTGCACTTTGTGAGCTTCAGGTCCAGATGTGAATATCAACCCATCTCACTGCAAAATGTATTTTACAAATAAATCTGGTGGATTCAAACCACATAAAAGATAACGTGAGTATATTCTCTGGTGATTAAAAATTTCTGCATTGCTCTTTGCTTGGTTTTATCATCCACAGCATAGCTTTGGCTGTGAACTGAGCAGATCTTGCACTTCTGCAGTGACCCCGGAGCCTAAACTTGCTCCACACACTGATCCAAGCCTCACACCCGGCGTGACTCATCCCCTCACTACAGGGAAACTGGTTTGCCCAAACCACTCAACCCATGGGTAATGGGCTGGGAACCCCAGCCAGGCAGCCTCTCTCTGCTCTAATCACTCCTCCTCACTTCCCACCTGGAAGTGTTTGATTTTTCTGGGAGCACCAGCATCCCATGCAGGATGGCATTACTTGGGGTGTGACCTCAGCAGGGCAGGAGCAGCTCTTTTGGCCGTAGATTTGCGTGACATGAGGAACAACATCCACCTATACAAATATCACCAGATCACAGCCAGCCTGGTTCTACCACTGCCTCGAGAAGACAAACACATTAGCAGCACCAGAGAGAGATTAAAAGTTCATCATTACTGGTCACCGAAATAAAATATTGTGACAATTCCAGTATTTTATCCCTCAGGGTCCTGTGGACTCTGTGCTGCACGGATATGAAGAGGTGGGATGTATTCCACCTGCAGCAGGAAAGCAGCTTAAATATTGATGCACTTGGAAACTGCATGAGGGCTCAGGGAATTTCTGCAGGACATTTTGTGTAAGATGTGCCCGACTCTGCTGCGACTGTATCAGAAGCAGATTCATGAATCTAGTCCCATGAGAACCTGAGCTTGGCACCAGCCAGGCAGTTTCTCTGCTCAGGATACCAAAGAGCAAAAAGGGAATGAATTAATCCAAGGCCTCGCTGGACGCAGAGGGAGGGGTGACACTTGGCTGCTGAAACAAGAGTTCAAAAGCAGCTGATTTTTGGATGGGAACAAATAACAGAGCCTTTCCTTCATCCTCTGCGCCGCCTGCACCCTCGGAGCCTGGGAGGGCTGACCCAGCCTGGGAACCGGGCTGCCAGCGGCGCTGGGGATGCCCGGTGCCAGGGAAGCCCGAAGGCATCGCCTGGGGAGCCCCACACGGGTCCTGTCCTCACCGTTCCCCCGCAAACAGCAGAGCTGAAAGGGCAGCGATGGGACAGAGCCTGCGAACTGCGCTGCCGAGGGGCACCAGGGCAGCCCTTCCTTCCCTGCTCGGGCTCTCCCTGGTGCCCTACGAATTCATCGGCACAGCAGAAGCGTTTTTCTCATGCAAAATCTCTCTCGGTTTCTTCCACATTTCCTGGGAGCCCTGGGGTTGCCGGGAGCGCAGGGCTGTGGGTGATTCTGCTCTGGGGGGCTGCCTCATCTCGGGATGCACAGAACGGGCTCCTACCGCCCTTCTCCCACCTGGCAGGAGAATCCCCCGCGCTGGCTTTAAATGGGATTTTCCTGAAGCTCCTAACACAGCTTTAATACTTGTATGGCCACTTGGGTTTCCTTGTGGGGTCAGCCCCACTGCCGGCACCAGCCCTGGCCGGTGCTTTGGGGTCATCCTGCCGGTCCCCGCAGGAACAGCCCGACCTCAAGGGGTTAAAGGAGGTGCGAGGGACTCCCGGTGCGGCGGTGGCAGCGGCGGTGGCAGCGCCGGTGCCCTCCCGTTCTGTGCCCCGGTGCAGTCTTGGCAGACCCGGTGTCCTCCCGTGCCCGTGCCCCGGCGGGCACCGAGCAGCTCGGGGTGGGAGCGGTGCCACGACCCCAAAAACCCGCGTGGGACGGAGCTGTCCTCACCTGTACTCCTCCTCCCGGCCCACGTCGATGGTGCCGTCAGACTCCGTGTCGGACGAGCTCTCCTCGCAGAGCCGCTTCATCTTGGCTGGGGGGGAGAGGCCGAGGTTGCCCCACGCGTGGCCCCGGTGGCCACCGCCGTGCCTGCCCGCCGTGCTCGGGGC
>VWZS01000494.1:4538-15536 GCA_013397075.1 Rhabdornis inornatus
GAGGTTGAGTCCTCCAACAACTTGAGACACCCCATGGAAAATGCCCCATGGCCTCTCCCTTTATTTGAATAAAGTTACAGGACTCCTCTGTCTCCTTTTTGGACATGAACCTCTCATGTTTGTGGATTAATTTTCCTGACAGTACTCATATTCATTTTTCCTTATTGATAGAAAGGCATTGGTTAAAACTTGTCTTAAACAGTAGTTATCTAATACAGAAAGATCTTTGATCATGATAATTTGTGCATGTGTTCCTATCTGTAGTGCCATCAACATCTACTCTGCAAAACATACTAGCAAACATTATTCAAGAACCCTCATTTTTCAATAAGGACATGCACCTAGTAGATGAAGGGAAGGTGGTAGATGTAGTTTTTCTGGATTTTAGGAAGGCTTTTCATACTGTCCCTCACAGCACCCTTCTGGACAGGTTGTCCAACTGTTGTATGAGTAGGTTCACAGTGCACTGGGTGAAGAACTGGTAAAAGGCCAGGGCTCAAGAGGTCGTAGCAAATGGGGCTACATCTGGTTGGCAATCAGGCACAGTGTTCCTCAGAGTTCAGTTCTAACCCCAGTTCTGTTCAATATATTTATCAATTATCTGGATGCAGGAGGTGAATGCAGCATTAGGAAGTGTGCTGTTGATACTATATTGGGAGGTGCTGGTGACTTTTGAGGGACAGGAGGCCTTGCAGAGGGATCTAGGTAGACTGGAGAACTAGATATCAATGACATGAAATTCATGTTATTTTAGTTATAACACTGTCTACATGCAATGAGATCCTGGCAATACACATTTACTTTGAATTGTAAAGAGTGTCTAATGCTGGAACTCATACACTAGATTAAATTTTTAATTCCTAAAAAATTTGCTTAGTCCTATTTAAAGGACACAGTCCTCGTGTACACTGTGATAGTTGACATAAAGCAAATACCAGGGATGCAACCACAACGGTTTAAGAGGGAAAGTTGGTGGTAAGGCAATCTTTATAGGCAAATATCTTCAGAACCCATTCTACTTATTTTGAATTAGCTTATGACTTACATCCTTCAAGGCATGCTCTAAAATCTCTTTACCCCAAATAATCAGGGCAGGGTGGAAGAGGCATGAGAAAAGTACACTTAAAGCTTATCTTAGTAGTAGGAAGAGTAATGATATATTTTCTTTATTTTGCCAAAGAAATCATATAGGAAACAGGTTCTCTCTGGCTGGTGTGCAGTAAGAACAAGTCATTACTTCTAAGCAAAGGCACAAGAGCAAATCAAAGCAGTTATGCTAGTCACAGACAAAAACATTAAAACCCCGATTTAAAATTGAAAGTGATGGAGAGATAAATCAAGCATTTAATTATCAAGGGATAATGCAACTCAGTGTCTAAAGCTAATGAGAATACACATATTAGAATGCAGTTTTAAGTGAAATCAAGAGAAGGCAGCAGTTTATTGCAAAAATTTCTCACTAAATTTCAGACATTTATTAACAACACTTAGTATCTCATCTTACTTGTTGAAGGAAAGTAGGAAGCTGTTGTCTCATTTGCTCCTGAAGTTGAGAATTTCCAGCAAATAAAGGATTATTCAACATCATCTATGGGCCAAACATATTTGATATCACGGATCAAGCAGTAGATAAAAAAGTAAATACTAAAGTGGATTTTAAGACAACTATTTACCATTTATGAATCGGATAACAAGATAAGAGTCTATAATAACCTCAGAGTAATTCTCTTCCACTTCTCCTTTCACCAAAACTCGTTCTGAAACAGTGAAACACCACCCTGAGAACTGACTGAAATAATCAGTGGTGTGGAGTTGGTTTTTTGCTGTTCATTTTTTTTCTTTGGGTTTTTTGTGTCCTTTTTTTTTATTTTTGGGTGTGGTTTTTGTTGTGGCGTTTTTTTGGGGGTGGGGAGGTGGTGGCATTAAACTTCTGAAGTGAATCCTTGCCAGTTCCTTACCAAAGCAACCTAACTTACATAACAAGAAAAGCCTTTTCTAGTCAACCTCCACTACTGATGTGATGGCTTCCCTGTAAATTTTGTTTGCAAAAAGCCTGGGATATTTCCAATTAACTGTTTAATATACAAAATAATATTATCTCCATTCAAGATTTGACTTCGGATATTATTGCTGTAAGTAAAATCAAAAAGCACTTCTACAATACCATTCATAAAACAACAGTATCAGTACTTTTATTGCAAGCAAGGATCACAGGTGAGATATCAAAACTAGAATAACAGCTAAATATGGCACCAAATCCTTCCCCTCCACTTCTGTCCTCCCACATTAAGGTGGGTATTTATTTACTAGCAGATCTATTTGATTTATAATCAAAGTATTTGTTTTGTTTAACTGGTTCTTATGCTAGGCCACAAAATTATAGAGCTGTATGAAACATACACAAACACACATTGTTACAAGAAAATGCCTAACATGATGTCCAACTGCAAATTGAAGAAACTTACTGCAACAGATTGCTAAAGGTAACTAGGTAATAATTTCAATAAGTCAGATATTAACATAATTTAAAAACTGAACCATTTGCAACAAACAGGTTATTATTGAGAAGTTGGCATGGTTATTCTGCATTGAAAATATTACTGTATCATAAATTCAACTCCTTTTGTCACTTCAGTGCACACAACTCATTGCTACACCAAAAGCTTTTACCTGTACTGCAAGATCAGGATTCTGGCTCAATGACTGCATCATGCTTCTCATATAGGGTGCAGACAACATATTTTGCATAAGTTGTGGATTTTCTGTTATCTGTTGGAACAAGCTCTGCATTCCTGGTGTGCTGAACATACCAACTTAAAAAAAAAGTAAAAGGTCACTTTAGTAAAAATCTTGACTGTAATCACATTAATTAGACTGCCTAGAACTGGGATACAACTGTGTGGGTTTTTTGTTTGTTTTTGTTTTGTTTTTTTTTAATGAGATTTAGCTCCTTAAATACATCTCAACATGGTTCTGCTTACACAGATGCATCTGCCCTAGAAACAAATTAAGCCAGAGGTCATATACAACAAGTAGTCAGGCTAAGTATCTACATTATTAACTCTCTTCCTATTTGTCTCCAAACAGAAAAAAATATTATCATTCATGTACAGATTCCATACTTTTGTTATTTTAAGGCAGTACACAAGTATTGTTAGCACTCTTGGCTTATTTTTCATGTTTGTTTTTCCACAGAGGACTTTGATACTAGTCAATTGTTCTATGTAAATAAACAACAATACAAACTTTTAATCAAAACATCTCTTTCTAATAACAGAATCATTTCACCAAACTCCTGAATATTTGCAAATATATACAACTGCAATAACAGACACACCTCCTAGTCCAGGTCCCAAATTTGGTATAGTTGAGCTCTGTCCCGTACTAGCAGAGGTGCTATTTCCAACATTATTACTGCCACTGCTCTCACCACTGGTGCTGGTACTTGTGGAATTCTGAGAGCTGGACTGAGGAGCCCAGGGATTTGGTAAAGGATCTCTATTTTCTGTTCGAGATGGCTGACTGTCTCCTCCTGATGATTCATTGCTTACTAAGGAAGCAAATGGGTTACCTCCAAACTACAGGAGAAACAAACACACATCATCTATTAGCGAGCTATTTTTAAGTCTGCTAGAATCATCAAGTTACCTTTCCAAAATTACACATGAAGACAAATGTTGATGGCTCTTAATCAATTATAATCACTATCCTAAAATAAGCCACTGTAAATATTCTGAAAAGATACCAACATTGAAAGAGATATTACCTCCAACAAGAAAAAAAAATGTTAATCACACCTCATTTTAAATGCAGCATTTGTTACTACACTAGTCCTTTCATCAAAGTAAAATTATATCTTGCATAATGGTTTCCAATTTGGAAAAATTTCAAAGCCTTTTTTCTTTCCACCTTAGGTTCCAAGTTACTGAACACACTCATAATTTTTCCTGGACCCCAGTAATTTTATAAGTCCAAGAATTAAACATAAATTTAGAATATATATAACAAAAATTTATTAACATTAAAATAGCTTATCAAACTCACATAACAATCTTTATCCCTTCAAGTTTAAAAGAGCATAGGAACAAACCACACATTGACTTCAAGCTTCAAGAAATTGCTTTGTCATGTACACATTTGAAAAGTGACATTATTTATCTTCTTTCATGTTTGAAAAAAAAACAAAAACCCCACAAAACCAACCAAAAATGGCCCAACAAACATCTAAAACCCACTTACTTTCACTGACCCCTATAATAATTTCTCACCTGTTCCTGAGCTGCATTCAACATTGGCTCCTGAATATCTGTGTACATACGTCGTAAGGCATTGTAGCCACCTGGTATACTTTCAAGGTTGCTCAAGGCTCGATCTTGGTTTCGCATCATTTCCTGCATCATTGAAGGGTTTCTAGCAAGTTCTAGTGTCTAATGAAATAGAACATGCAATTTGCATTAATTAAAAAATCCATTCTAAAGTGAAAACATGAGCATTTAACAGTATCTCAGTTATTAATGTCTAATTCCATTTGAAATTAGGATTAGAGCCAAATCAAAACATTAGCTTAGTGGAAGAGGAGTCAATAGAATTTTTTTATTTAGACAACATTCTGCCACAACTCTCAGTATTCTAGCTGAATCAGAAAGCATTAACTAAATAGAAGAAAAAAACCTTGAATGTACCATCCTGTTTTCTTGTCTCTTCTCAACATAATGTTTCTTCCATTTCACATCAATACAGCATGCATCTTATAATGTGAACTTGGAAAATAAAAAAATAAATACCTAAATTTTCCAAAGCCTCCACTTGTTTCTTGATGTCTTCTGTCACATAACCTTACATAACTTTAGAAGCAATCAGAGGTACTCACAGTTGTATAAACTGGAAATAAGTAGTATTTTGGAGAATTATTAATTTATAGTAAACTCACTGTTGACTAGACAACAGGAGATTCCACATGGCATTTAACTCTAAACTCAGAATACATGATTATACAGTCTTCAGCATCTTTCAAATCTATGCTTTTTTTAAAATTATCATCTTATTTCAGACATCAGCAGCTAGAAATAAAGCATGCATTTCCTATAGTGACCTTTTACAGATTGTCTAACAAGCCTAAATTCCTCAACAATATTTCAGCACTCATATAAGCATGTCCAATTCTTGCTCTTTTGTTCCCAGTTACAATATAATCAAAGGTCATGAAAGTTCTTTCTTCATACCTGTCTCATTATATCTGGATTATTCAGCATGTGACTGATTTCTGGATTTATCTGTACCAGTTGCTGCATTTGAGGGTTAGCCATAATTAACTGTCTCATCAGGTCAGGATTTGAAAGCATGCTCTGAACAAATGGATTTTCCATTATCCGAACCATCATTTCTGGGTTGGACATAAGTTGTCGTTGCATCTGACTTTGCAACTCTGAGAAGTTTGATGCATTTAAGCCCAGGCTACTCAGGCCTGTCCAGCCTCCAAGGCCACCTTTAAGATGAAAGGAAAAAAATTAAACTTTCAGCTTCTAAACTTATCCAGGTTCTTTTTAAGTACAAAGTACATAAACATAACTCATGCTTCAAAATAATGAAACTCAATGGAAATTCTATCATTGCAAGGCTGTTAAGGAGTCATCCACTAAGAGTTTGCTTCTTTACATAACAAGACATCTAGAAATCCAAACTGCATCCAAAATATAACTTCTTACAATTCTAACAGCTTTTCTTCTACTTTACTGTAGCTGAAGTACAAGGGATGTTTGAACTTTGAGGCCTTGGGTTAATTCTCAACACTTTCCAATACATTTGTAGTAATCATAGACACACCATCAGCATGAGGAATCTCTTAACATGATGCATACTCTATTCTAAACAAAAAGTAGAACTCTTCTTTTTGCTGATGCAACAAGAACTAATAATGCTTTAAATTCTCCTTTGCAGAGTTCAGCAAACAAAAGTTTCACATTTTTAGAAGGTACTAGTCAATCTGGAAAACTGTTTACAACTAAAAAAAGCAATTGCCTAACAGTTTTCTGTTGTTTCATTTTTTTTGTTTTTAAAAAAGAAAGCAAACAAAGAGCATGAATAACAAAATGGAGCAACTATGAAAAGAGACAATATTTTTAAATCAATAGCCTTCTGTCTCTATTCCTAAAAGAGAAGACTGATAATGCAATCAGACTCAGAACCTGAGAAATACTGGTTTGTAGGGTAGGAGTAACTTTGTTACTTCTGTTTCAAGTTGTGATGCTATGGGTCTAACTTCATTACTGTCTTCAGGCCAATTCAAATGCACTGTTAAGGAGGAGGAGGAGACTGGGAGTTTAATTACATATAGTGCCAGAATATAAGATCAGTGGCACCTTATTACTGAAGATGAAACAGCATAAGCCTCAAATTCTGTACATAAAAATTAAGGAAACAACTTACCTCTGATAACTTACTGATCAAAAACTTATTCCAACCAACACCACAGATTTTTGCAATAAGCATTTTTATAATTTTTAAGTCCCATTTATATTAGAATAAAGCTCCAGAGATACTTAACTGAAACCAAGATAGCCACCATGTTATCTAACAAATATTCTTACCCAAGGCAAAAGAATTGATATTTGTTGAATTTGGTGTTGAGGTATTACTGCTCGATATTGATGTGGTAGTAATACTGCCAGTGGTGTGTGTTTGTTGACCTGGATGGTCTTGTGATCTATAAAAAGCAAGTTTAAAAAATTACAAGCTGAACAAGGTGTGGTNCAGAATACATGATTATACAGTCTTCAGCATCTTTCAAATCTATGCTTTTTTTAAAATTATCATCTTATTTCAGACATCAGCAGCTAGAAATAAAGCATGCATTTCCTATAGTGACCTTTTACAGATTGTCTAACAAGCCTAAATTCCTCAACAATATTTCAGCACTCATATAAGCATGTCCAATTCTTGCTCTTTTGTTCCCAGTTACAATATAATCAAAGGTCATGAAAGTTCTTTCTTCATACCTGTCTCATTATATCTGGATTATTCAGCATGTGACTGATTTCTGGATTTATCTGTACCAGTTGCTGCATTTGAGGGTTAGCCATAATTAACTGTCTCATCAGGTCAGGATTTGAAAGCATGCTCTGAACAAATGGATTTTCCATTATCCGAACCATCATTTCTGGGTTGGACATAAGTTGTCGTTGCATCTGACTTTGCAACTCTGAGAAGTTTGATGCATTTAAGCCCAGGCTACTCAGGCCTGTCCAACCTCCAAGGCCACCTTTAAGATGAAAGGAAAAAAATTAAACTTTCAGCTTCTAAACTTATCCAGGTTCTTTTTAAGTACAAAGTACATAAACATAACTCATGCTTCAAAATAATGAAACTCAATGGAAATTCTATCATTGCAAGGCTGTTAAGGAGTCATCCACTAAGAGTTTGCTTCTTTACATAACAAGACATCTAGAAATCCAAACTGCATCCAAAATATAACTTCTTACAATTCTAACAGCTTTTCTTCTACTTTACTGTAGCTGAAGTACAAGGGATGTTTGAACTTTGAGGCCTTGGGTTAATTCTCAACACTTTCCAATACATTTGTAGTAATCATAGACACACCATCAGCATGAGGAATCTCTTAACATGATGCATACTCTATTCTAAACAAAAAGTAGAACTCTTCTTTTTGCTGATGCAACAAGAACTAATAATGCTTTAAATTCTCCTTTGCAGAGTTCAGCAAACAAAAGTTTCACATTTTTAGAAGGTACTAGTCAATCTGGAAAACTGTTTACAACTAAAAAAAGCAATTGCCTAACAGTTTTCTGTTGTTTCATTTTTTTTGTTTTTAAAAAAGAAAGCAAACAAAGAGCATGAATAACAAAATGGAGCAACTATGAAAAGAGACAATATTTTTAAATCAATAGCCTTCTGTCTCTATTCCTAAAAGAGAAGACTGATAATGCAATCAGACTCAGAACCTGAGAAATACTGGTTTGTAGGGTAGGAGTAACTTTGTTACTTCTGTTTCAAGTTGTGATGCTATGGGTCTAACTTCATTACTGTCTTCAGGCCAATTCAAATGCACTGTTAAGGAGGAGGAGGAGACTGGGAGTTTAATTACATATAGTGCCAGAATATAAGATCAGTGGCACCTTATTACTGAAGATGAAACAGCATAAGCCTCAAATTCTGTACATAAAAATTAAGGAAACAACTTACCTCTGATAACTTACTGATCAAAAACTTATTCCAACCAACACCACAGATTTTTGCAATAAGCATTTTTATAATTTTTANCACGGGTTGAGACAAAACCAGTTTAATAAGCAAAGAAAAAAAACACCCCCAACAAAACCAGAAAAGTGATGCAAAGACAATAACTTACCACCTCCCACCAGCAGACCACTGTCAAGCCAATCTCCAAGCAACACCTACTTCAGAAAAGTTTCCCCTTGGTTTTATTGTTTATCATGACATTATATGGTACGCAATATCTATGGTCAGCTTGGTTCAACTGTCCCAGATGTGTCCCCTTCCCAACACTAGCCTACTTACTGGCCTTGATGCTCTACAAGCACTGTTCAGCAATAGTTAAAACATCAGTATTAACAACAGCCTTAGGTCAAGAATCCAAAACACCTCACTATATAGGCTGCTATGATGAAAGTAAAACTCCATTTGAACCAGATCCAGTACACAAGGTCTGGCATTTAATATAATAATGACATTTAATTCAAGAACAGTATCATACTTGAGAATCCTAATTTACATTTTTTATCATTTCTAAAAGCCCCCCAAATTCTAGATGCCTTCCTGGTCAAACTCAGAAGGTATACAGAGGTGGAAGCAAGGATGGGCAACCTGAGAAGAATACAAAGATATTGTCGGAGTCTCTCTTTCTTTGATACAGTTATAAAAGATAAAGCCCAAAGTGAATTGAATTTGGCAAGGGATGTCAAAGACAACAAAAAGGGCTTCCTTAAGTACATAGATGACAAAAAGAAGATTAGAGAAAACATGCAACTGCTGCTTAATGAGACAGGGGACCTGGTTACACAGGACACCGGGACACAGAAAAGGCTGAGGTACCGTTTGCTGCCTTTGCCTCAGTCTTTACTAGCAAGACTGGCTTTCTGGAATACCAGGCCCCTGAGACCAGGGAAAAATGCTGGAGCAAGGAAGATGTACCCTTGGTGGAAGAGGATCAGAGCAAGGAATACTTAAGCAAACTGGACGTACATAAGTCCATGGGCCCTGATGGAATTCACCCATGAGTACTGAGGAAGCTGGCAAATGTCATTGCAAGGCCACTCTTGATAGTGATAGATCATGGTGACTGGGAGAAGTGTCCGAAGACTGGACAAAAGCAAATACCCCCCCTATCTTCAAGAAGGGCAAGGAGGAGGACCCAGAAAACTACTGGCCAGCCAGCCTCACCTTGATACCCAGGAAAGTGATGAAGCAGCTAATCCTGGAAATCATTTCCAGACACGTGAAGGACAAGAAAGCCATCAGGAATAGTTAGCATGGATTCACCAAAGGGAAGTCGTGCTTGACCAACTTGATAAACTTCTATGACAAAATGACTGGCCTGGTAGATGAGAACAGTGGATAATTTCTATGTGGACTTCATGAAGACTTTCAACAGTGTCTCCCATAGCATCCTCATAGAGATGAAGAAATAGGGGCAGGATTAACAGAATGGAATACTGGCTGAGTGACCAGATCCAGAGGGTGGTGATCAGTGGAACAAAATCTAGTTGGAGGATAGTGACTAGCAGTGGACCCCAGGCATCATTACTGGGTTTGGTCCTGTTTAACATCATTAATGAATTGGGTGATGGGGCAGAGTGTACCCTCAGCAAGCTTGTGGGTGACTCAGAACTGGGAGAAATAGCTGATATACCAGACGGTCATGCTGCCATCCAGAGGAAACACAATAGGCTGCAGAAATCGGCTGACAGGAACTTCGTGATGTTCAACAAGGGGAAGTGGTGCAAAGTCCTGCACCTGGGAAGGAATAACCAGGAACCCCCAGGCACCAGTATAGGATGGGGACCACCCAGCTGTAAAGCAGCTTGGCAGAAAAGGCACTGGATCTTGGTGGACACCAAGCTGAACATGAGCCAGCAATGTGCCTATGCTGCAAAGAAGGTAAATGGTATCCTGCATTAGGAGTGTTGTCAAGGGAGGTGATCCTTCCCCTCTGCTCAGCACTGGTGAGGCCACACTTGGAGTCCTGTGACTAGTTCTTGGCTACCCAATACAAGCAAGACATGGACATACTGAAGGGAGTCCAATGAGGAGCCACAAAGATGATAAAAGGACTAGAACATCTCTCCTATGAGGAAAGGCTAAGAGAGCTGGGAATGTTTAGCCTGGAGAAGAGAAGGCTCAGGGGAGATCTCATCAATGTATATAAGTACCTGAAAAGGAGGGTGCAAAGATGGAGCCATGCTCTTTTCAGTGGTTCCCAGTGACAGGGCCAGAGGCAATGGGTACAAACTGAAACAGGAGGTTCTGTATGAACACCAGGAAAGACTTTTTTTCTACTGTGAGGGTGACCAAGCACTGGAACAGGTTGCCTAGGGAGCTTGTGGAGTCTCCCTCCTTGGACATGTTCAAAAGCCATCTGGACATGTTCCAGGGCAACTGGCTCTATGTGGCCCTGCTTGAGCAAGGGCATTGGACCAGATGATCCCAAGAGTGCCTTTCAACCTCTATCATACTGTGATTCTCAGATATCTATAATCTCATCGCTTCTTCAGAACAGTAATTTTTAAGACTAAGAAAATGGAGAACACCTGGTGGATGAAGGGGAGTGGAAATGGGTCCCTACTTGGGGAGGTAATAAAAACTCCTCCCAACCCCCATCACCTACCCAGTTGCCACTTCAGAATAGGTATGAGGCCCTGGATCTAGAGGGTCAGACAGATGACGTAGAAGAAAATTATCTGCCCAGTGAGCCTCCCAATTACACTTTGTCTGTCAGACAATCACCACCTCTAACATTAAAAA
>VWZS01000496.1:0-196840 GCA_013397075.1 Rhabdornis inornatus
GGCCGGTGTGCCGGGCCGTGGCCGGTGCCGGGGCCCCTGCTGTCCCCTGGCGGCGAGCGCCCGTCACTGCGGCAGCGCTGCCGTGGCGCGGGGGGAGCGCGGCCGAGCCCGGGAGCTGCTGCTGCAGAGCCGGGGTGTCTGTCAGGAACAACAGAGCCACGGTGTGCTCTGTGCGACTCCGATTTTACACAAGACCTGGACACTATCCTCACAGCTCGTGTTACTCTTCCACAAACCTTTTTCTGTATTCAGTTTTCAGTATGGGTACTTTTTATATGTGAGTGTTGATGCATGTGATCCATATGTGTCTATCTACATGATAGATGTTGATATTATATATATAAGTTTACTCTGGTAAGTAGAAATCACAGCCATTCACATCAACTGGGGGTTTTGAATTTTAGTGAGGATCAGGCTACTGTTTCAGTCTATACTCTATGGGTATAGAAATGGGAGTCATGTGGAACACAATGCAATATCAGAATTGAAAAATATACTGAACCCTTTATAATAAAAAAGAAGTAATTCTTGTTCTTTGGTATTTCAGGTGTTTTCATTAACTAAGTAGCTTCTTCTTTTACTGTTAGTTATCCAGGTAGGATTTGATGAAGCTTCCATGAGGTATTATGCTGATTTTTCTATGGGTGTCAGACCATAAAAACCCCCACAAGCACAGAGTTTACATGGTATATAGTGTGAATTCCAAGAATACTTCTAATTTATGGTAAATGTGAATAACAGTGTTCCTCAATTCTGTTTTTTTTCCTTTGCATCTGAAACACCCCCACAAAAACAATATAAGAGTGCTATACAAATGCCAAGGGAGAGAATGGTGTAGGAGAACTTGCAGATGTAAAGGAAGTATCCAATGATGATGAACATCTTTTAGATTTTAATATGGTAAGTTTGTCAATGGTTTTGGGGAGGAAGTTTTTTACTTATTTTATAAGGGCGGGCTACTGCATCTTTCCTTTCATCATAGTTCTCAGTCTACCCTCAAATGAAATTCCTGCAAAAACCTTCAAAAGCTTCTCTTCTCTTACTTTGTTTTTTAACCTCCCCTGCATCTTGATCATCCTTCTGAAAGTTCCTCAGGGTGTTGTACTTTGGGGAGTACAACCCTTTGTACAAACAGCTGTACTTCTAGTAGATAAGCAAAGCCAGTTTCCTTTGGGAATGCTTGCCATTTGCTTGTCATGAGTGTTAAACATGAGTCTTCTTTTTCTTCAACTTCTAATTTCAGTAAGTGTAGAGTGAGCTGAAGTGCACTATGAGGGCAAAAAGAACCAGTAACTAAAGGCGTAAAGATAATATATGCTGAAAACTGTCCTCATTACAAGCAAAAAAATCCTGATTTTTTTTCTCTAGGGAAAAAATTTCATGTACACATGTATTTACTGATATACCTTTAAACTTCATCGTAATGATAGCACCTAGTTTAACATTGTGACATGCTTGCTATAGCTTTACTCATTCAGATAAAAATATATTTAAAATACATTTGCTTGAAATTTAGTCAGATCTGTGCTGTGTTTTCTTACTATTTAATACTTATTACCAAGTTTTGGAGATAACTTTTACAGTAATTTTTCTAACATGAACTGTGATAAAGATACATCCTGAGTCCACCTTTGATTCTCTTGCTTTTTTGTGCAAATCTTAAAATTAAGGAATAGGAAAAAATAATAAAAGCCCCACGTTTTTTTCCCTGCTGTTCTGCAGTCCTTTCTTCATAGTGGACTAAGTCAGGAAAGAGGAGGACTTGCCCTGTAATCGTGGCATCTCTCTTGGACAAGTACAAAACCATATAACCTCCCAGCCCAGAGAAAAGCAAGCATGTTCTTTATTGTTCCCCATCAACACTGTCAGTTTAAATCCTTAGGTTTCCTCTGTTTATGAAGCAAGATGTGCAGATGATATAAATGCTGAGGCAAAACCAAATGGCTTCAGGAAGAAGATCTACTCCAGTGATAGCTCCAGCTCTGAAGACACAGTTTCAGAAGGTGGAAGCGAGTGGGCTGATCCGTGTGAGGAGGAGCTTTTTTCTCGAACTCAACTGTAAAAACTGCAGAGTAGAACAGATGATTGAAAAGTAACATGAGATGGAAAACTATCTTTCTTGAGGGTCTGTAGCTCTAAAACAACAACTTGAGTTTCCTCTTCAGTTTATGGATTCAGATGTGTATTTATCTTTCTCTTCTTGCTTATTTTATAGATGAGGACACAGCTGTCCTGTTGAAGATTTTTTTCCCAAAAAACACTGTTAAATTCTTGGCTATTTGAACTAGACTAGATTGTGTTGTCAAATCAAGAATGGATGTGCATGTGCTTGTCTTAGTAGTACCACTGCTTTTTTGCATCTTAATTGCAGTTATTTTCTTTCGTAACTGTAGCCCTACCACTATTACGATCTTCTTAGCATCGCAGTGTCTACAACTACTTCTGCTATTCAGAGACTTCAGCTTTCTGCACATTAGGCTTTGTTCTTTAAGAACTGGGAGATAAATACTTAACACTGTAATCTATCAGTGCCTTTCTGAATGCAGGAGAAAAGCATGAATGACTTGTCCAGTCTTCATTCAGTAAATCTCATAACTTTGAAGTAGGAACAACAGGGTTGTGCTTTAGAGACTTACAGAAACTGTGTTTTCTATCTTACAATTCCCCCCTCCCACAAACCAACACTGAGGATACCATGGTTTGTATTTTTGCTAACTGGAGAAGCCAAGGATTTTTTGTAGGTATGGAGGCAACGTGGGGTTTTTTTTCCTTTTTTTCTTTTTTTTGTCCTTTTTAAGAATTTGCCGATGTGAGGCAGAAGTTCAAAAAGTAACACCAAAAATAATAAACCACTGGGGTGATGTGTGGATTGTTGTGAATTTTGTTAATAAGTAATGAGAATGTTGTCTTGTTGCAGATGAAGGCATTCATGTAACCTACAAAAGCATCCTGTAACTGAACTTGAGCCTGAATGACTGAAACTCTCTAAAATGCTCAGAGTGTTCAATGTTTTAAATGCAAAGGGTCAGTGCTTCACTTGAAAGAAATCCTGTGGCTGCTGCAGTTGGCTGCTGTTGTGGCTGTAATTAAGTAAATCTCGTAGTTCATTTTGTGTTTCTGAGAGAATGTGTGGGGAAAGTTATGTGTGTGGTGGGTGGGGGTAGGGAAGGTGATGACTTACAACATACATGTGTGATTGCAGTAGTGATTGTTGCTTTATGTGACTTGCTTTTAAATTTTCTTTTGTTAACTTAGAAAGTCAATACATTGTCAAGTTGCATCTGTACAAGACTATCAACTCCTTCTGCTTTTAACACATTATGCAAAATGTATAAGCCAGGAGGAGCAATACTTGCAAAACTAAACATTCTAAGTTTTTACCAACTCCTAGTTTAAAACATGACAACAACTAACTAGTCTACATGATTGCAGCATGTCTGTAACACCAGAAAGTGCAGAAAGTCCAATACTGACTTGAAAAGCTTCACCATTATTTTTGACAGGCAATAAACCTCACAAGAAACATAGCTGTTTGAAATGTGAGCTGAACTGCCTTTGAAATATGTTCTGTGCTAGAAATGCTTTCTGAGTAACTGGGTTTGTTGCCTTTATTCAATTGACAGTGTAAGAATTTAAACACGTAGTTGGGAAACCATGCCGGTCTTCATGCAACGCTTTTGGCGAGATCCTTACTAAAACTGGCTTGGTTGCCCTTATCCAAGGACTTTCTTTTGGTCCTCCTCTTAGACTCTGTTTTAGGGTTTGTAATCATACAGCAAATCTTTTGACACTTTACAGTTTCTTTTCTTAATTTATTTGCAGACTTTGAATAGATTTTTATGTATTTTACTTTCTTCTGGAGCTTCCTTGAGAGGTTGTTTAGCACCTGCACTGAAACTAGTTAACTGTAACATGAAAGGAAAAAAGAACTTTATACACAAATTCTTCAAATCACTACAATGAAGAATTGAATAGAACTTCATCTGAGAACAGGAAATGACCAAGTGGACATATTTCAAACACAAACTTCAGCTCAGTTAATTCTGGCTAGAGCTTCTTTGTTGGTAAGAAAGGGCTCAAAAGTAACAAAGGTGTTGCTCATAGTGTTACACTGTGGCATGTAATGATTACAGCACCTTTGGGAAAAATAAAATCCTATACTGAGCTTAGGCAATAACAAATTGTCTTTACTTGTTTTCATAGTTTAATGGCTAAAGCTCTAAGGCTTTTGGTGAGAGTTGAAGTGTGGTTTTTAGTTTTTCTATATGGATAGAAACACACACCAACAATAACAACAACGAGCATTAAAGGTTGGCATACGCTGAACCGCACTGTGGGATGAAGCGCATTGCATATCCATAGCATTGAAGTATCAGTTTTCCATTCCTGGGCTGAAATTTGTTTCTACTTTTTGCTTCAAGTGGTTGTATTGTTCTGATTTCACGTACACCAGAGTAACTGATTTTGTTTTCTTGTGGAGTTACTTAACACCGAATAAAAATATAAAAGGACAATTGGATGGTGTGTGTGTGCGTCTTCATTTTCTTCGGCTAACGTGTATAACTTAGATACCGTATACAGTTAAGGATTAAATATTCTGGAGAAACAGCATGACATACCTAATTTGGAAGTCCTTTTCATTGCTGTAATTTTTAAAACTATTTTTAGGATGTAGAAAAATAAAATACATTGCATATGTTCTTTAAAAAAAGGAAGATAAAATGAGCTTTGTCCACACTTTATTTCTGTAGAAATTAATTTATAATGACAAATTCATGTTTAGAAAACATGAGACCTTTTTTAAAAAAAATCAAACCCAAGCAAACCCAGACTCTCTCTCACAAAACAGTTACAGAACTTGTATGTAATATGAGATCTAACCCAGAAGATTTCTGCTTCCAACTTGTGTTCAGCCATCAAGTAACCAGTATCTCACTTCTACTTACAGAAAAACTGCGTATATAACAACAAAGTGCACTTTCCTAATTCCATGGCTGTACCCCCTTTCAGAGAAAGGAAAAAAAGTCTCAACAGCTCACATTCTACTTGGTAGAGCCTTGTGCTTTGTGGTATATAAGTCTGCAGCCAAAGTGACCTGGGATTCTGTGCAGAATGATTCCAGCCTCTGCTGAATTAGAAGTTCAGTGAAAACAACACAGAACACATACTTGGAAATAATGGAAGAGTCCCTGTGTAAGGTCTTTGGGTGAATACTTTTGTTCAAACTTGGTAGTTGAAACTTTTAAAGGCATATATTATTTTCTTAAATACAGTAGAAGTAGTGTATTTTCATTGCATTTATAGAAGATACTTGATAAAAGAACTACATTTCATCAGCCAGGCTCTTCAGTTCCTGTATCTGAATTAATATTAAATACACATATGGTAAAGAATTAGTTTCCAATGTAAACAATACTTCTGTCATGCAAAAACTACCACTGTATAGTCCTAGGCAGCAAGTGCATCCATCAGTGATAGGACAGGCTGGCTGTAAATGCATCACACTGTGCCTTTATGAGAGTGTCTGATGTGAAAATACATGGGAAGGCAGTGAACCTTCTGGAAAGCGAGGATTCCTTCACAGTAACTCATTCTTTCCCTGCCAGGACCAGCACAGTTAAGTATTATCCCCAAGGAATTAGTCATTACCTTTCACGTACAGCATCTCACATAATTTTCTTTTATTACCTGTGAAACTAATAGCAGAAAGACTTCAGAGGTTTACGACAAAGGCGTCTTTACTGATACATTTTAGCTTCCTACCGTAAGACTTCTGTTCCATTGTTCAAGTTCCTCTCAAAATGTAGTATTACATGCAAATGCTTATAAATTTTATGGTCTACCTCTGCTCCAATGGGATGTAATGGCATGAACAGGAAAAAGCAGCTGACAGAGTTGGCAGTGGGCCAACACACTGCTGAGAAAAAGTCACTGAGTGACAAAACACTGGTGTCCCTGACCTACCTCATCCATGTATAACAACTTCACCTGTAAACAGTGAGGACAGAGGCTGAGGTGAGAGGCTGCCATGGATGCTGCCTTCTGCCTGGCAGCCTTCCTGTAGGGCAAATGCTTCTGGAAGGACAGTGTCTGTCATTACTGTATTTGCAGTTAATTCAAGGAGGGGCTGCAAAAGCAGTGCTTAGTCTCTGTGTCCCTCAGTAATGATGCAGGATCTCTTCTGTTAACAGCAGTAACAGCTATTTAATAGTGCTACAACTGCTTGTCACATAAAGATTGTGGGATTGGCTAACGAAGGGTTAACTGCCAATCATTTCTGCACAGGCCTTATTTTACTCACTACAAGCAAACAGAGGCACAGGAAAAACAGCAACTTTCCTTGTCTCATAAAACTGAGAACTCTCAAATTCTTGAATTTCTTTTAAAACCATTCTAAGCAATCATGCCTGTAGAAATACTGTTAAAAAGTACAGATGAGTACATTTTCAGATTCATCTCTGCTTTTCTGTTCGTAGCCATGGAAATGCTCAAGCAAAGAACAGTACAGAACAGTAGCAGTACTGAAAGCAAATACATAAGCACCGCCTAAAAAAAGGGATGCCACTTCCACCGCTGGAGATTTTTTGACAAATATGTCAGAAATTATGCAATAATTGACACAAACTTGTGTAGCTTTTTCCTTTACTGATCTCCAACTTATGTTTGAAACAATGTAAAACTTGTGTGTGTTTGTGTCTTCTATTGTCCCAAGAATAATTTGCCTCATTAATCTCTACCTGCTATGATGGGCCAGTCTGATCCCTTACAGATACGGGACAGAAACTAGTGTTGAATTTTTCATTTTTGCAGTTACTTTATTTGTGCAAAAATGAGTATTAAGAATATCCTTTATGTTTCCAATACCCTTTCAGTAGCATTTTGCCTTTTTCCTTTTTTTCTTATCTGGATAGAGACACCTAGAGAGCTGCAAAATTACAGCTTGAGAATCTTTTCTCTCAAGCCTGAATCCTTCTTGCTTCCCAGGCTGATAAGCTGATAACAGCTGCAGACAGAAAGGAAATTTCCCAAGGTGATAAATGGCCAAAAACAGCTTAGAATCTGGTGAAAAACAGAGTGGAATTCATAATAAAGACTAACACCTGGTGTTTTTCCCATGGGATACATCCTGAGGTATGATTTCCTGGGTGTTTATCCCAATTATCCAGTGAACTACTGTCCTGTTCTAGTCTCTCATAACATGCTTTAAATACAAGCTCTCCGCTCAATAAAATTGGCCTTTTTTTCCCTAAAAAGGTCCATGTGTGTTGCTGCTCTTTTTTTCTCTCTCTAGGACCGCAAGCACATTCTTACATTTCATAACTTCTAATTTTTTCATTGATATTTGGCTTCTAATTGTCCTCACTTTGCAGTGGAGTTCTAGCCCTCAATCATTTGACTCTGGAACCCTCATCTATTTGACAACAAAGTCTTCTTCAGGAAGTCTAAGTTGTCATTCACGGGTTTTAAATATTTTTCCACCATGTTCTCTGTAATTGTATTCAGTACAAAAATACTAAATTCTTTGAAGCACTGCAGATCCATGGAGACATAATAATGGGATCTGTTACCTGCCCAAACTGAATGTTAGTTTCATTCGTCCTTACTAGGTCTAGACAACAATTCATTTTTAGTCCAGTACTTCTTTTTTTCTTGGTAGTGAGTTCCAACAGATGTTGCCATGTTGCCAACTGCTACAGAATAAATCTGTTTTCTTTTGGAAATGCAATTTAAATTGTGCTTACTTAAGAGAATAAATCTGTTATAGAACTCCAGCATTATGCAGCTGTGCATAATAACAACCATGTTTCCTTCTCTGGTATGATTTAGTGATGAGTGAAGATCTGTAACAGAGGTACCATGGAGGCTTTGTTAGCAATTATTTATGGGCACTCACAATTCTGCAATTCTGAGATATTATACAAGGAGTAATATTTTTAGTTGATACAGTTTTACTTCTTCACACCTTATTACTCATGTTGTCTTTCCTAAACAGCTTGTAGACAGCGACAGAAACAATCCTGTCACACATAATGTTTCAGTAATATCAGTTATAACATGCTGCAAAGTCAAACACTCTGCTGCTGCCTTTCCTGCTCTTCGTGTTTTTGCTGTCTCGTGGAGGGGAACTGTCTCAGTCTATTCTTACCCAGTGGTAACAGAAGGGTTAACAGTGATGGTGGCTATAGACCAAGCTTCCTCATCCTTTATCAGGTCTTAGTTCCTATAGGAAGAGGCAGCCTTTTGGGATAATCAAATGGCATCTTCTTCAGCTGTTCCTGATTCATCCCAAACCTCTTAAAATGGCCTGGTGTACAGACAGTCCACCTCTAGTAGGAATGCCTTTGCAGATGGTGGCCATGCTGAAAATGGACTGCTGTCAAATACAGGCAGGCAAAAATAGTTTTGTGTGAACAAAATTAATTTCTGATTAATCTGAAGTAGAAGAGCATAATACTAATTTCTCAAAAGCATCACTATTGGCTTCCAAGGTATTGAATTTTTCACGGAATTATATCCCTTTTCATTGCTAAGAGTCAGTAGAAAACTGAATTTATTCATTGTTTTCTCGTGCCATATAACATGCACGAGTTACTTCACTGTGCCTACAGGTAATTCTGTGCAGCATGGAGGAAAAGGAGCAATATCTCCTGTACTAACAATTGCTTTCAAGAGAGAGCTTCACTGTCTCGTGGTATGATGGATAATAACTCAAGAGTATCCAGCACTGCCACACTTGGTACCCTTACACTCGAGCTTAGCTGAGCTAGAACTGCCTTAATTCAGTGATGGCAAGTGGAGGCAGGAGCTGTTGGTCAGCTCACATTCAATGATGCACAACTGTTGTACCTTCACAACATGCTAATCTTTGGTTAACTAAAGAAAAAAAATTAAATTATCCTCTAGCTTATGACAGAATTACTAACTTTCAAGAACTGCACAGTGTATTCAAATGATGTTCAGTTTGGCTCTGAAAGCTGCTTGCATCACACTTGGCTTGTGATGCATGAAAATTCAATCTAGATGTTCTCATCTAACTCTTAAAAAAATAAATTTGAAGTTGTACCAATTACAAAATTGCTGAAGCTTCAAAACAGAACTGAAAGCCTAAGCAGAGAATGCTTTCTCACATCTACAGGCATAGGAAGTATGACAGAAATGTGCATTTCTGCTCCTTGGCTCTAATGAAACAGAGGAAGCACTGCTATTTACTTTTATCATATGTAGTATATTTTGGAGAAATCACTGAGACAAAACAGAGCACAAACCCTTCGTGCTTTCTTGCAGAATAACCATAAAACTGGGATATCAAACTCTGCTGGCATGAATATGAGTCTGCATGACAGAGCTTTTGAACAGAATGTTTTTAAAAAAATTAAATTCTCTAGCACCAGTCTGTTATTACACATGTAGAAGTTTGTTTGCCCACTAGGTGAACATGAATTACCAGTTTGAGGCTGCTCTATGTAACATTTCATTTCTACACAACAGCTGCAGGCAAGACACTCTTAAACAAAACATGATTTTATACCAAGAATTCTTATAAAATTTAGTGTTTTACGGTTTTACTTGACCCTGAATCAGTGGCAGAATACTAACCATGCTGATTAAGTGCCACAATTAACTTCTTATCACGCTTCTCAGGATTTACTTACAACCCATGTGTTTAAACTGGAAGACTTGATTTCTGTGTGCCCTTCTATGTGGACTTTAAATTTTGCACAGTTGCTGCAAAAGAAAGGTGCTAAAGGTCCCCTTTGCACTGAGTTATGCTTTTATACTTTCAGTACCTGGCAGTACCTGTTCTGTTTCCCTTTAGTAATTAGCACATGCCACACTTCATCAGAGCTAGTGGTGTGACACTGTATTTAGTCACAATGTGAGCCCTTCAGCTTTTCCCCCCAGAGAGGAGTAATAATACACAACATTTGCAGACAGAAATTTACCTTATATAGGATGGACAGGGCATGAATGGGCTGATGATAACTGCTAATGCAAAACACCTTTTGGTAATAGCTCATGACAACCAGGAATGCTGCTTCCCCTTTCCCATGAGTTATACAGCCATTCATGTGCAAAAGGGGGGTGTTTTTTTAATATTGACTAGGCTGCAATTTTCTGAGACTTTCCATTTGCTCTGCTACCACTGGAAGATTTTCTGCAGCAGGTTTTTCTAATAGCTTCTTCAGCCTAAATTATATTAAGCTGGAAGTATCATTATTTCTAGTGTGGGCACTCTGCAGAATTGGAAAATTCCTGACTGTTTCCATTCTGTTATTTACCCTGGGAGTGAAACAATTGACCTAGGTACAACGACACATCAT
This sequence comes from Rhabdornis inornatus, assembly GCA_013397075.1. Classification (NCBI taxonomy): domain Eukaryota; kingdom Metazoa; phylum Chordata; class Aves; order Passeriformes; family Rhabdornithidae; genus Rhabdornis; species Rhabdornis inornatus. The sequence continues at coordinate 10,323 of VWZS01000496.1, forward strand.
AATGACAATACTCTCTTCTGGTTGCTCCAATTCTTCAATTGATTCCCACTTTCAAAAACAGAAGAAAAAAATTTAATACGGAAAGAGGAGTTAGTGACAGTATACACTCTAAAAATCTTATGCATATAAACAAGTTTATAGTGCCTCAGAATTGGTTTGCTTTTATTTACCTTCATTTATTTATATTTAATGTGGAAGCTCTTTTACAGAAATAGCAGTCGTTTTCAAAAGAAGATATGGACAAATTAGTGCCAATCTTAAATCATTTTATGTTGATACACATCTTAGAAATACAGCAGACTAAGGACTGATCCAGTCACAGAAACAAACTATCTGCAGAGGTATAATTTTTGATTGATGCTAGACTTTCAGAGTACTTTCATAATGATCTAATTCTTATCTTTATAGTATGGAATTGGTATCAACAAGGTCATGGTGGCAAGGTACAGATTTACCTCAGCCTCTCACGATTCATTCAAGTATAACTTGTCCATATCAAAGCTTGAATAACCATGGGTTTGCACTGCTTAGTAGCGAACCAGTTACACCCACACAAGTTCAGGTATTTCTGCGATTGCTGCCCTCACACTTCCAGCTTCAGTGTAGACATGAGAGAGGTGTGAGGTGACGAGAGTGCTTATATCCTCGGTTCAGATGGGGGACAGCTTTATCTTACCACCGTTTTAGAGGCATGATCACCGACTCTAGGTGCGAAACATATGACCTTTGCAGGAAAAAAAAAGCAGTGCCGAGTTTCACAGATGATAAGGAAACACGACAGCTCTGCCCCTGTCAGGTGCTGACTGCTCGGAATTTCAGTATGGGGGTAGAGCAGTCTGTGCACAGCTCCACCACGTGAACGGCAAAAGAGTGCGCTTTGAGACGAAAGGTGAAGAGAATGTAAAGATAAACATACAAAAATGGCAATTACCGCCCTAGAGCCTCCACTTTCGGCATTACAGAACAAAGTTCCACAGAGCTAAGGACACACCTGTCTGTACATGATGCCTCCCCACGTTCCGTAGCCCACAGCCCACTGAATTTTGTCTTCCTCCTAAACGCAGGCGGCAACCTAGGTGCAGCCCGCCCGCTCACCTGCTCACCCCGGGATGGCCAGGGCCGCCCGCCGGCCCCGGCAGGAACGCGGGACGGGCTGCAGCGCCCGGCTGCCAAAGAGCGCCGGCTCCCTCGGAACGAACGCCGTCAGCCACAGCTCCGCGTCCCTCCGTTCCAGGGGCTCCTCAGAACCAGCACCCTCAACCACAGCCCCACTCCCGGGGCGCGTCACGCTGCTACACCAAGCGAGCACCATCGCCCTCCCCACCGCCCCTCCGCGGGCGCTGAGGCGATTCAAAATGGCGGCCGGCGGCGGCCGCCCCTCGCCCCCCTCCGCGCAGGCGTTCCCTTCCCCGGCGGGCGGTGCTTCCCGCGGCACGCCGGGCAGGGGGAGCGGCGGCGGGGCGGGAGGGATCTGAGCTGCGGGGGTTGGAGCGTCGCCGGAGGAACCCGGCACCTGTCCCGCAGCTAGGTGTGCGCCGTCGGCGGCATGGGAGGCCCCGCGCCACGCCGAGGGGGCGCTCAGCGAGGGGCGGCTGCTCCGCCTCAGCCGCGCTGAACCTGGCGCTGCTTCCGCGGGGACCGGAGAGCAGCGACATGGACCGCCCGCCGCAGCCGCCGGCCGCCTCCTAGTCCTGCAGCAGTGGCTGTGGGGCGAGTCGGGCATGGCCCAGCGTGACGAGAGCGACGGAGGGCAGCGCTACCCCGGTAAGGTGTCTGGGCTGCTCGGGGCTCTTCCTGCTCGGGCGGCGGCGCAGCCCTGCCAGGGCTGAGGGTGTTGGTGGTACCTGTTGGTGTGAGGGGCAGAGCCCGGCGTCGAGCGGGGCAAGCCGGGAGCAGCCTCAGCACTGAGGGGGCCGCGCTGACTGCGGCTACTGACTTGCCCGGCCGTGGCCACTTAAAAAAGTTAAGAGGAGCAGGTGGCCTGAAGCTTGGGAACGTTCACCGAGGGGGTTAAATACCGCAGTGAAGAGTGAGCGCTGCTTCCTCAAGGTTTTTGTTTTTTGGTTTTTTTTTTGGTTGTTGTTGTTTCAGTTTCTTTGGGTTGTTTTGTAAGCGAAGGCCGCTAGCTCGGAAAGCTTCGGGGAGCGAGTCGGGTTAAGCCCGTGAGAAGGAAGAAACTTAGATCTCGCTGCCTCTCTTCTAGTCGAAATCTGCCAGGCAATTCCCCGAAACCAAGCAAAACTACATCTCACAGTAGCTGAAGTTCTCCTGACGTTGCTGCTAATTTAACGTGGTTTACACAGTTTTCAGTAATAATGGTGTGGGGAGGGTAAAAGCCCCGTAAAGCGCTTCTGGAGCAGAGGCTTTAGCAGAGTACTGTGACTTGTTTGTATTGCCGGCCTGACGGAGCAAAAACTGTCGAAAAGCGGTGAATGGCTTACTTATAATTACTGTCCGAGCACTCCGCTCAGAAGCCAGATTTCTAAAGTTCACGCTTCTAAAAGGTCGTCAGTTGAGAGTTAACTAACAGTCATCTTAATTAAAAAAAAAAAAAATCCCCATTAGTTTATTTTCTTTTTGCCGGTAAAGTTTCGGCAGTACTTACATAGGTAGCCTTAATTTCTGTATCCCATGTTTAGTTTAAAGGCAGACTTTTTGTAGCTTCAGGAGTTCTTCACTGTTGGCAATGCTGTGGCTGTTAGAACGTGCACATAAACAAACGGAACCAAGAAATCTTTCATAAACAAAACTGAGTTTGATGCTCTTGTGCACCAAGGTCACACAAAGCTGGCCTTGGTAACAGAAATATGTCTCTTGGTACATGCAACAAAAATATTGTTAAATGAGTGGAGAATATAAACTGGTAATTAAAAAAAAAATTCCTTTAAGAAGGAGAAAAAATATGTAACTTTGTAATTGAAGGAATTCCTTGCTCTTAAAAACTTAAGAAAAAATGCTGGTAGAAGCATTGAAGAGGTAATGTGTGACGTTAACTCTTTGAGAACTGAGCTCTATATGCAATCATTCCTCTTCTCGTTCCTGCTAGGCAAGAAAATATAAAGCCTGTTTTGCAAATTGTTGCCTTACTCTTGTTGCTTGCCTAAATTGCATCCTAACTCCCACCAAACTTGGAATAATGGGCCTTGAGTTGGCATCTTTCTGGTTTTATTTTGCCCTAATGGTTTGACATGCTGTTATCTTTTAACTTTTATATTAAGCTGGGTTAAGAAGACATTTTGTTGTAGATCTTAGAAACTATAATCAAATATTACTTGTTCCCTCTCTGTGGTTGAGTGATACGCAAAGCCAAAATCTATTTTAAAGTCTCTGGTTATTGTCAGAACATGCCTTCTTGCATGCTGTGATCAGAATTTGGGGAATGTGAGGCTGTATGGACAGCCCTGCTGAGACAGATCAAAACTCCACCTGTCAGAAAAAAATTTACTCAGGAGAGGACCTGAAAGCAGAACTAATGTATGTTGATGTTTTCATGAAGTTCTGATACTTGTGGTTTAGAGCCTTTCTTTTTGTTTAGGAATCATCAGTGATTTTTTTTTTTTATTCTCAAGTTTAGATGTAAATTTCTGGCATCCATAGTGTTCTGTGACAAAGTTGTGCAGGGTAGCCGCCCTTTGTGTGAATAGTTGTGTCCTGATGTTAATTTTGAACCTGGCTACAAAACTATCTTTATCAGGCGCTCCTTAGCACTTGGAACTGGAAGTGTTAGTGAGTAAATAACATCTACCTGCTCTCTCATTGCCACTTGTGACCTTGGCTGTATTTTCCTAACTCCCTTTTCCTTGTTTTTTCTTGTGGGATGTTCCATCTTTTAAGATCGTGTTCTCTATGTGACATAGGATGTTAAGACTTTACAAATACTGATTTTATTTAGATCATAATATATTTAAATAAACAATGGGGATTATGAATCTTGTGTAGACAAAATTGCATACTATTTCTCAATCGTTTATTGTACTCAGATGAAAATGTTTCAACATTGTTATGTTAAATGCTTTATGGAAAGAGGTTAGCATTGGAGTATATGACAGAATATTTGACATCAGTTGTCAGATTTTGCACTTACCATCAAGGCCGCTAAAACAGAGTATCAATATCATTCCATCCTTAAAAACAGTTCTACAACAACTTAACTCAAAATGAATCAAGGAGTTCTCATGTGCGTTCATGGCAGCTGATTGCATCTCAAGTTTTCGCTTAAAGCCCTTGATGGGTACACTTCAAAGCCTCCCACAGTTTCGCTGAACTGTGTAAAACCTTTGTAGCTTGCTGTTGCATAATTTGCTCCAGCAAGCTGTAGTGTTGTATACTTCTGCATTTCCTGGTTGCCCATTTAAATGATCTCTTCCTGTTAAATTTATTGCTTAAAAAAATACCAAGTCAAATTAAAATAGCTTCAGTACCCAGCATGGAATTTTATTTTCACTTTAAAAAAAAATTCTCTTGTTTACAGTATTTGGCCTCTTGAGCTGCTGTAGTTACTGCCTCTGCCAAGGTCACTTGAATCATTACCATTTGTAAGCTTGGTTGAGAAGAGCAACGCAATTAAGCTAGGGACTGGCTGCTACTTGGGAAAATCATTGAGCAGAAGTAAAGGCAGTCATGGGAGGAATTCATTATGGGAACATGCTTGTACTGTTTACCCAAACATCATCAAAGCTGTTCCTGACAGATTACATTTCTGTGTTTTGTGTTCTGGACTGCACTTTCTAGATGCATTTATAAGTTTGAATTCTTGTAAGTCAAACCCCTTGGTTACGCTGTTCTGAAGTGTGTGTATATATATATATGCTTTACAGTAGCATTGAGCCTGGGTGGGCTGTGGATTTGAAGAGCAATGTAATGTATATGAAAAAATGAAGGCGAACACAGGGAGAAGAGAACAGTCAGACTTATGTTAGAAAAACAAGTGAATTCAAGTAAGAAGGTCTGAGAACAGGTGATTCCAGTATATACAACAGTAATTATATCTAATGTTCCATATTTTGTCTTATTTGTACACTTGAACTATCACTGTTGACTTCTTCAGTATAGTTTGTTGCCTGCATTCAAGGATTGCTCTTTAGGGTTGTTTGGTTTTTTCTGGCCCTTGTAATTTTTATTTAGTGAATAGAGAATCCATAATGTACACAGTTGGTGTGCCAGCTATTTCAAGACATCAGTTTAATTGCAGGGCATGTAAACTTTTCAAACCATGGTAATATGAAAAAAAAAAAAAGTTGCTATAGCAACTCTTTAAGAAAAGAGTTCACACATCTTCACAAGCTTTTTAGTCAAAACAATACACTTGAAACCTTGCTTAGGCAGAGGATTAAGCAATTGGTGCATTGATTGATTTGGATGGGTTGCATATAGTTGACTGTTTAAAAAGTTCTGAAGAAGTCTAAAAGATGAAATGGCCAGGGTTGTTTTTCCTTGACTTTTGTCTGTGCTTAGGAGTGAATTGGGGTTTCATATCTGCTAGCAAATACCATTTGGGTAGTAAGTTAAAGATTTAGTGTAGCATGCAAAGTGCTGTTGGATTCTTGAACTTTCCACATGACTGAAAACTTGTGGAAAAAACATTTCTGTTTGGACCAGTAAGATATGTTTGAAATTAGTTTTTTCTCACTCGCTGCCTGTTGGTAGCACAATGCCAAACTGTATTGATGTCCTCAGATCTAAGAATGAACTGTGTGTTAAACCCTGATGTTTGGTAGGGCTCAGGTGACATTAGCCAGGGGTTTAGAACTGCTGTGAGATAGCAGTTTTCACTGCCGTTTGCAATTGAGAACTTTGGGTTTTCTTTTGGGGTATGTGTGTATTTGTTTTTTTAAGCATAGAATGTGGGGAGGACCCTCTAGAACAACTGTCACCTTTAATTAAGTGATCTACTTGAGAGAGAATAGGACACCAGAAGCAGGAGACCAGGTTTCAGAAACTGAAGAAAAATCTTGTTTTTTGCAGTCTGTTTGCAAGATGGAAAGAGTGTTCTTCACTCATTCACACTTATCCCAGAGTGTTTCAGAGAGAAGAAATTGAAGCAATATGCGCATATTTGTTCTGCCAACTGCTGCAGAGTAATTGCATTACAAACTTCAGAAGAGCTGCAGACAATTTGACTACTCATATGGAAAGAGAAGATTTGTGTGATGTCAGATTAACGACCATGTAGTGTTTAAAGGGTCAGCAGCAGTTCTGGAAGCCAGGGCAGTATTCCTGATGGTGTTCCAGGTGTATGAAAGTTGCCATTGAGTTCGGTGCATCCAACCTGTAGCTCCTATTTGACAGCCCTTGCTTTGCAGGTCATTCAGATGCAGGCTGGAAGTGGGGCACTGACTGGATTAACTGACCTGCTGGCAGCCCCTGGGGAGACAGCATGGAAGGATATTGCAAAGATGAAGGATCACAGTCCCTGAGTGCTGTAAATGTAATGTATTTGCAAATGTCGTTGTTAGTGGATGTGCACTGATGAAGTGCATCATGTGTATTACCAAAACATTGACTATATGGATAGCTTTATAGCTGTTCAGATTTTGCATCTCTTGCTTAATGCAACAATGATACATTATGCATTCTCTTCTGTGACAAATTTATTATCAGTTTATGGTTTCCAGAAGATTGCTGAGAAATTCTGTTTAAATGAACACTTCTGAATCTGGTCTAAGTGTATGGAAACAAGTTTTGTAGCCCTGTGACATCAGCAAATATGAATTTATGGCTGTATAAAAATAAATTTCATGTTTTTACCTCAGTATCGACAGGGAACATTAAAATACTGCAGGTTTTATAGTATGTGATTTCACTCTCAGGAGATATGTAAGAAGCAAACATGGGTACGCAAACTGCTTATGAAAAGCTTTTCATGCTTGAGATTTTCTAGAAGCCTAATTTAAGTAGCCATTGTCTTGGTTGTTCATGCTGGGGGAAGGGATAGTAATCATTTGCAAGAGAAGACAAATAACTTTTAATTAAAAACCTAAATTAGGACAGGACCGAGTGCATTAAAAAAACAAACCAAGAAACAACAATGAAAAAAACCCAACCCTACTAAACAAACAGTCAAGAAGAAACCACAGCCTTCCTGCAAACTCATAATATTTTCTTTCTTTTTAACCAGTTACCAGCTGGGCCAAGACAACCAATGCAAATTTATCCAACTCTTTAAATGGTTTGACCTTCGTGGGAATTCTGGATGCAAGAGTGGGCAGCAGTTTCCAGGGCCTTCAAAATTTGAACTCTGGGACCCCAAGAGATATCTCATTGCCTGAATATGGACCTGACCTGCTGTCCAGTGCTTTAGAAGATTGTCATAGCCTTAAATCAGTGGATTCTGGTATTCCAACTCTAGAAATAGGAAATCCAGAGCCTGTTCACTGCAGTGTGTTGAATGTGAAGAGAAAGCAATCAGAACCTGAACTTGTGCCTGACAGGGCTTTTCAGAGCGCGTGCACGCTGCCGCCATATGTGCCTCCACATCCTCTGACTGCTGAGCATGACCATGCCGTGCGAAAATCCTCCACTTTCCCAAGAACTGGGTATGACACTGTCAAGCTTTATAGTCCAACCTCAAAAACTCTAAATCGAAGTGATGATATCTCTGTTTGTAGTGTGTCTAGTCTTAGCACAGAACTGTCAACAACTTTATCAGTTAGCAATGAAGACATTTTGGACTTTGTGGTCACAAGCAGTTCAAGTGCAATTGTGAATCTCGAGACTGATGAGGTGCACTTTTCGGATGTTACCCTGAATTCCTCTAGAGACGGCAGTGACCAGAACCAGCAGCAGTATTGTCACGAGACAGACGTGGACAGTAAGCGGAAAATACTGGGACCTTTTACAAACTTCTTTGCCAGGTAATGTTTCCATAAACTAAGTTTTAATGGATTATGTAAGGTTTTGGGAGAAAGGTCTTGTTTGATGTTGTACTTTGAAAGATAAAATAGCTTGGTGTTTTCATTTGGATCAGTATTAACATATTTTTTCTGTTATGAGTAAATAGACAAATACTGCTGGGGTTGAAGGCTTTCCATCCTACTCTATATTGTGTTTATGGTGTATGGAAGCATCTTACATCTTGGAAGATTCCTTCTATATTACAGTAAAAGGATTTCTGAACAAGGTATTTTTTCTTCTGAACAGTGGCTTCTTCAGTGATATCTTTTGTGATTTTGGCCAAGGTCTTTAATCTTGTGTCACATAAATAGATAAATATAGGTTGGATCCATACCTGTATTAAAGAACTTTGACATCTGAGGATTCGTAAGTAGTTTAGTAGTGGTGCAATATTTTATTGACCATTCTAAGGGTATGAACCTTAAAGTACAAGTACTTTACAAACACTTGATGTGACTACTCTGATCTTTTCATTCTCAGTTACTGTTTTTTAATATCCTTTTCCTTAATTTTTGTAGGGGATGAAAACATCTGACGTTGTCACCCATTTGTTGAAATGATAGCATTGGCTACCCAAAGCAGTTTCTAAATGTGGCCTTTGTATGAACAATAAGGTTCTAAATGTAGATACCCCAGGGAAATGGGGAGTAAGGAAGTGGACTGATCTACTTTTGAGGGGTTGAGCTGTTTGCTGGTGGGTTCTTTTTTTTTGAGTTATGTAAGGCCTTCATAATGTCTCTTAATTTTAAGTTATATCATCTGAAGTTTGATATATTTTAGATGAATGTTCTAGAAAGAAATTTTAGACGTCAAGCAGAGTTGACTGTAAATAACCTGTTTTGCACATGGCTTCAGCTAATATCTTTTTCCTCATGCAATTATCCAATTTTTTTTGCATGAGACAAGTAAGCTAATTAAATACATCAAGAATTGGCAAAAATCATTCTTCAAAAGGCTGCCTTATTTGCAAAGCTTAAGAAAATCAATTTGTTTAGACCTACTAAAGCTGGCTGAAGCCTTTGTTGATTTTTATTCTTAGGTTGAAGTATTGTGCAGCAGAACTCCAGTCATCAGTCATGTTTGAGATGCTGGTGTTTTTGTGGACCCTTGTCTCTTTGTTGCCATGGAACCAGACTTAATTCTGAAGCAGAAGGTTCTCAGCACTTCAAAGCATAAACTCTTGTTGTCCATTCTGGTAGCACGACTGTGAACTCAGATGCTGTCCTTCAGCCTGGAAGGGAGCACAGTGGAATAAGCACATTTAGACCCCACAGAGTAGGATGTTTAACCACTTCTCAACTTTTTGTATCCAACAAAGCAAAGCCATCTGTTCAAATTCTGTTCTAGCGTAGTCTGTGGTGGTTTTACCAGCGTTGCAGAAACTGTAGTACTCACTAGACTGAGCTTTTTAACCTGAATCTTTGCAGGTACATTGAGTGCAAGGAAGCAAAGACTGTCATTACTGCTTTTTAAATGGGGAACAGATAATCTTGGTCACTGGGTGATGTCATTGTAAGAATATGAGGATTAAGTTCAAACTAGGTGATCGGCTTTGAAGTTCCAGGTGCTCAGTCTGTAACCTGACCTTGAATATCCTTCTCTTTGGCATCCACTTCCTGCTCTGTTTTGGAAACAGAGTTGCCCAGATTTTGTCTGGACTTGCACACCACATGCCAATATTTTATACATCTGTCTCGTGTCATGAGACCTGGTGGTGATTTTCACAGGTATTGAACAAACAGGGAGCCTCAGAGGTTGTCCTGTGCCACAAGTTCTGGGAGTACTATTTATATTTATGCTGTCAGCGTTGTTGAGGTTCAAAACATGCCGTTGCTAGTTTCTGTTGGTATTTGTAATCTGCTATCCATGGGTTTGAAAACTCCTGTTCCCTGGAGCTCGTGTGAGCTCCTTGGATTCCCAGAACTTAAATCAGTACTGAAGTAAATGAACCTGGGCCCTGCAGTGTTTTGTTTGAAAGTAGCTGCCTTTTAGAGGCCTTCCTACCTAGCTTACCCTGTGCTCTTTACTGGGGTTTGTGTGCAGTGTGAGATGAAGAGGAGGCGTTTTGGATAGTGTTGTTAAAGACCAGCTTGCTGAGAGGGAGCTTCCTAAGGCAGTTTGTTACAAGTGCTGCAGTGGTGGGTATAAACAAAGTCCCAGAAATGAGTGTGTTCTTAGCACTGCACTCTATAGTGAAAGTTGTGATTTAGTCTTGCAGGTTGAGTGCATAAACTTCACTTTAGAGAACCAAGGGTGAGCCATGGCTGGAGAAAGTCAAATTGCTTTGGCTTTGATCAATGGCTGGAACACATGTATACAGCATGGAATAATGAGATCTGAGTGCTTTGTACACAGCCTTCCAGGAGCCTGATGGTCATGGGGTAGGGCTGCAGTGTGGAGGCTCAGCCTTAATCTGCACGTTTAGCTCTTTGAAGGCTTCTTTGGGTAATAGGTTACAGGTTTGAACCACTGAGAGCAAAGATGAGTCAGCTTAATTTTTTGCACAGGCTGTTGATATTGGGTGAAAGGGAGAAACCTTGCTTCTTGAAATGGCACCTCTGCTTGAATTGAACCCCATCTTGCCTGTGAGGATGTGTTAGTTTCTCTGATCTTATCAGAGTAAACTTGGCCTTGACATGTCAGTTAAGATTTGTGGCTGACTGTAGAGATAATACTGACAATAATTAGATGCCTTCAGTGCTTGATCACATGTGCTTAAGCTACTTACATATCAATTAGGGATAAGTCTTTTGCAGTATCAAGAAAATGTTTAGAGAAGTAGTTGCTTTAGAATATGAAGTAATTTTTTGGCACTCTGTACATTTATTTTTTCTTTTGAGACTACATGTATGTGTGCATGTGCACTGTGCACGAGGTTGCATGTTTAGTGTCAGTTCTGTGGTGTGTTAGGAAGTTTTGGTTTGAGACTGCATTTATGAAATGAGTTGTAGAAGAGATCAAAGTAAAAGGGAACCCTGTTGGCTCATTTTCTTCAGTCCTGGCACCTTCGAGATCACTTGGGAATGGAGTGCTCCTGCCCTGTCTCCTTGAGCACTATGGTGAAGAAACTTTCCTGGACTGCTTCTCTGGCTCAGTTTGTGTCCTCAGCAATTTGAGTATCTGTAAGGTCTGGTTGTTTCCTCGGGCTGCTGGATGCATCTTTGGGCATGGGCAGGAAGATCCAAAGTGAGAAGGAGGCCGCTTTCTTGCTTACGCACAGATTTTCTCTTGAAAGAGCTTGAGGCACCACAGGTACAGTGCTCTCATTAGGCTCCAGGTTGGCATATGAAAATGACTTACTGCTTTTGAAAGCAGCTGTAATGCTGACTGTTGACAAAAACACCTGACATGTTGATTGTTTTCAAGTGTCACTTGTATCAGCTTTAAAAGCCCAGAGGTTTTTTGTGTAAGGATGAGTTGAAATTAATTTCCTTCATTTGAATATATGCAGGAACTTGGTTTGAAAACTAGTGTGAGCAAATAATTGGGTGGAAGACTAAAGAGTTGGTGGCTTTTCTGCTTATTTGCCTTATTGACCCAGAGTAGTGTGGTTAATGAGTTTTACCTTTGGACTTTACTTCTGTACAGTACTGCTGAAACTTTTTAAATGTGTGGATCTTAAAACAGTTTTGCTGATTTAGGACTGTAGTAATCTTACTGCAGAAGTTGCCCTTTTCATTTATAATTTTCAATTATCACTTTGGAGACTGAGAATGAAGACTTTTGTGCTTGCATGGAGAGTGACCATAGAGGGGTTAGGACTATGTACAATTAAATAATAACCCCTGCAGTTTGTTTCACTTTAATGGATTACAAGTGGTGTAAGTCTTTACTTAGTCCACTGCCATGGATATTGTCTGTTTTCCCAAGAATCTGGATCTTCTTTCTTTTCAGGATACTCCTAGAAGTTTTTGATCCAAGTGTTCTAAATATTTGGATCTCAGGAAGCCTCTAAGAAGCATAGGGACTACACATGAAGTAAAAGGCTATAAGACGAAAGTTACATTTTACTATTTGCAAAGAATCTCTGCATTTCTGGAAAAAAGCCTCTGGGGCAAGATTGGCATCCTGTACCATACGTAGAAGCACATATATGTGACCTTACTTGTAATCTGATATGAAAAATGTCTTGAATTTCAAAATAGTAGCTACTGCCATCAGCGTTAAGTCTGAAATCATGTGATTTTAATATGTTTATATCACGTATGTATACCCATGTTTTGAGATTACTGGTCACACATAATTTGGAGTTCTGAATTTAGGAATTAGATCCATTGATGGCAAAAGCCAGCCATCTGTGTTGATGGGTAGGACCCTTTCATAATGCTGCTTGTTGCTTTTAATGAGAGGACAGCTTATTGTACTTCTCTAATTTTGGTATTAAAAGGAAGATAGAATGACAAGAAGCATTGTAGTATTGATTTCCCGCTTTCATGTCTCCAAAAATGGGAATGCACTGACCACAGGAGGGAAGAAAAGTTATGGAAATAATTGCAATTGACTAATCTGATGTATTCGTTATGATGTTGTCTCCTCTTCCATGCAAGTTTCTGTTCGGTGAAGCCTCTTAGAGGGCTGTTCAGGAGGAGACAGGCTGAGGACAGGACTGAAGTGTGTAGGAGGAACAACAGAAAGAGATGGATGTGGATGCACTGTGGAGGCAGATACAAGTTCACTGCTTCTAACCACAAATGAACAAAACAAACTGAGCTGCAGGTGGAGTTGTCCAGAAGCTGATGGGAAGGGCTCCAGAAACCCAGCCTCTGATGGAGGGAACCTGCATGGCCACCCAGCACAGGCTGCTTCCCTGCCCTACTATGGGCTGGGCTCCCAACTGCTGTAGTTGCCGGACCCTACAGGATTCACTGCCCTGTTGGAGGGAAGAGAATAATTTAGTGGCAGTTTTTTCCTTCCCTGCTGCTTTATCTGGGTGCATTTCTAGCAAATTGTTGTCAATAACACGTGGCTAAAAGGGCCAGGAGGAGAGGAGGGTGAACGAGCTTATTGCTTCAGTGGTGTGGGAAGCAGCACAGGCACTGAGGATCTGTTTAACATAGGATGCTAGCAGCAGTACTTCAGCAGCTTGTGAGGCACTCAGGTGTGCTCATCTGAAAGGTGCTTCAGTCTTCACAGTGTGGTTTTGGATAGTTCTTATTTGAAAGCCGCTCTGTCTATTGGAACTGATAGACTAAAAGTCTTCTCCCCACCTGTATTTACTATAACGGCTGTGTGTGAAACAGAAGAAATCAGCAGAATTTACTGAAATAAACATTCTCTCTCAGAGCACGTCTTCCACAGGTGGAAAGTTGGAATTCTACAAAGGTAACAGCCTTTGCTTTTGATAAAGGTGGAAAAGTGGTATGATGCAGTTTTCAGAATTCCTGTCTTATTCATAGAATGAAGTTTTGAACTTTGTCATGTGGCCTGTTCTCCACTAGGTGTTGAACTGAAACTGTCTAAATTAATTGCAATCCTTATTTTCCCTTTTTGTGTGAGATAATGTAACTCTTTACAATTACAGTTCTTTTAGTTCTGCCTTAAACTTTTCACTGAAATTTTGAGATGTGGCCCTTTAGAATAAAGGGAAGTTGCTTTAGTAGATTAAAATCTTAGTTTTGCTGTCAACTAACTGAAAACAGTTTTACATAAACAAGACTTTTAAACAAAGAGGCTGTTGAACTTATTTGTACATTATGGAAACTAAATGAAAATCTGCTCAGTGATACTTTGGAGTGTTTTTAGTAACTGTACAAAACTATGCAGTAAGTAAGGACTTAATGTGGTCTAGTTATTACTTAAAAGCAGGCAGAATGCGTATGTGGCTGGTGGGAAGCATTACAGAAATCTGATACTGGCTGGTGAATGAAATTTGTAGCATAGATGGGTGTTGAATGTTGCTTGCATCATTGAGCTGTAATACCCCCCCTCCACCCTCCCTTCCCTTGTGGGGTCACAAGTCCTGCCAGCAAACCTGCTCCAGTGTGGGCTCCTCATTCCAAGGGGCCACAGGTGCTGCCTGGAGCCTGCTCCAGTTCTCCTAGGGTCAGCCTTCTTTAGGCACAAATCTGCTCCACTGTGGTGTCCTTCATGGGCTGCAGGGGCATCTCTGCTCCATCCTGGACCTCCGTGGGCTGCAGGGGCATCTCTGCTCCATCCTGGACCTCCGTGGGCTGCAGGGGCATCTCTGCTCCATCCTGGACCTCCGTGGGCTGCAGGGGCATCTCTGCTCCATCCTGGACCTCCGTGGGCTGCAGGGGCATCTCTGCTCCATCCTGGACCTCCGTGGGCTGCAGGGGCATCTCTGCTCCATCCTGGACCTCCGTGNCCGTGGGCTGCAGGGGCACAGCTGCCTCACCACGGGCTGCACTGGGAACTGCAGGGGAATCTCTGCTCTGGCACTTGGAGCACCTCCTGCCATTCCTGCACTGACCTTAGAGTCTGCAGGGCTATTCCTCTCGCGCAGTCTCACTCCTCTCTTTTGACTGCGGTTGTGCAGCAAATTTTTTCCCCTCTTAACTGTTATGCCGGGGGAGCTACCAATGCCTCCATTGGACTCAGCCTTGGCCAATGGCAGGTTTGTCCCAGAGCCAGCTAGCATTGGCTCTGTTGGGCAGGGGGGAAGTCTCCGACTGCTCTTCACAGCAGCCACTCCTGTAGCCCTCCTCTACCAAAATCTTGCCGTGCAAACCCAGCACAGTGCTGCACACACTTGCTTTTGAATAGGAGTGAAAACTACGAAAGTTTCCCACAGATGTGCATGAGACTTTAGCAACTAATTCAGATTAATGAAACTGAGCTCTGTTTTCATTCTGATTCACTGTCTCTATGAAAGTTGAGTGAATTCATGGGTTAGATGGTCTTTGTATCTTCATTTAATTTGCAAGAGCTTTCCTGATGTTTTCTTTTGTTAAAAGGAGCTGTGAGAAGTAGGTGACATGGGGAATGGAGATTATCAGCATCATTACTGCTTTGTGATGCTCTCTCTCTCTCCATCTGATTAAAGTACTGTTTAATGTTCAGTTGACTTTCTTTCCTGAAAAATGCAGTGAGCAAGGTGAAATTAGATTAAATATAATTTTTGCTCCTTAATGTTTTGATTTATACAGTATCCCTTCCTGTGTTACATAATCTCTGGAAGAGTTGGAGTCAATATTAACTTTGGTTTTAAACACATTTAAGATGGTTCAGACAAGAAATTGTCTGTTGAAGTTTTCATCCTTACATAGAATTTTTTTAACAGAAATGGTATATGGAAACCCTAAATTTTCTGCATCCATTCCTTATTTGTGTTAAGCCTCTCTTTTTAGTCATTAAGTGCCTCCAAAGTTCTCCAGCCATATCATAAGAATAATAAAGAAAAAAACCCTACAGTAAATATTAGGGTCATTTACACCTTAGAGCTGACACAATAAACACAAGAACTTAGCAGCAGTTGGAGGTAGGACAAGGTATGTAGTTGGTGCTTGGACTCCCCTTTGTGAGCAGGGAGTATGGAATCCCAGAGCAGTTCAGGTCAGGAGGGATTTCTAGAGCGCTGTGCGTAAGCTGGGCTGTCTTCAACACTAGAGCGTGTTCCTTGGGACCCTCTTCAGTTGTTGTAAGTACATCCAAGCTTGGAGTTAACCTCCCTAGACGGCACAATTCAGCATTTGTATTCTGCCACTGTGATTTTTTTTTTCCTCCTCTTTAATCCTTTTGAAACATGCCTTGCAGCAGCTTGCTGCTTTGCCTCTTGTGATTTTTTCACATTACATCTCTGAGGATGGTCATCCAGGCTAAATGAAAACACTTTTTGCAGCATCCCTGCTTGTATGTTGTAGGCCTCAGCACTCTGCCATCATAGTGGTCGTCCATTGGACTTCCTCCAGTTTTTGATCTTTGTTGTAGTCCAGGAGCCCCACACTAGATAGAGATATGATCTTGTAGGTAGCAGGCAGAGCTTTTATTAATTTTTTTCTTTTTGATCTTAATGCAGACAGGTCATATTTAATCTCTATTGCTGGAAGGTCTTAAGAGTTTACTTGGTTTCAGCTTTTTGCTTAGGATGACATTTCATGTATTCTATTTTTTTGTTTGTGTAGTAATAGTGCTTCAAATCAATGAAGAAATTTACTTTTATATTTTAGGAATAGAATTTTCAATTACTCTGATAATATGAGGATAACTGGGAATTTGCCAGCTAGAAAAGGATCGTTTATTAGAGCTGGTTGATGCTAATATATTCATTTGAAGTTGGACCCGAGTGTTGATTTTGTATGACAGTCCTTACTTGCTGAAACTCCAGTTTCTGAGAATTCTTCAGTATTTGCAGGGTATACCAGCACTGTGCATTATCCATGTGGAAAATAGTTCTTGGCTTGCTGCAACCAGTCCTAAAGCTAAACTCTCAGTGTTAACTGCCCGATTTATCTTTGCATGTCTTGGGTACTTCAGTGCAGTCAGCACTGCTTTGTTCCCCTGTAAGATGAGGGGAATGTGTAAGAAGAAAGATAAAAGCAGAATACTGTAGTTTTGTTAAATAGGTTATTAAACCCTGCTCTTTTTCCCAGAGATCCAGAGAAATTTTCAAGTTCCTGTATTGCAAGCAATCAGGTATCCTATACTGCTAACTTATATTGTATTACTGTTTCTCTCAGCTGTGGAAGTCTTTTATTTCCAGACCTGCAGGTACCTGTTACGCTGTAAAGTGTTACTGTTTTTGATTCTTCCTGAACATACTGGAATGAATGTTAGTGGTTGGAAAACTTTGTTTATAAAACGTGGTAGGAATTTATAAAACATAGTTCTGCGACTAGTTACCTCTTTCATAGGTAAGTCAACTTGTAGGCTGTCTGGCTCTATTTCTGTTGATTTGTTTATCCATAAACCAAGCATTGTACTTCCTTTAGTCTGACCTTTGGCAATCTCCCAGAGACAAAACTCTGCAAACCCTGCTTTTGTACGTAATTTTGGAATCTTACTTGGAGCATAACTTCTGACTTGTTTATGGAGATTCTTCACCATAGCTGAAGTACTTGAACTTTTTTGATGATGTTCTCTCTGTTGGTTGTTTTGATGTATAGCTTGACTGAGAGGTGATCTGGGTTTGAGAGGAAGGAATATAAGAAATGCATCTAGGGAGTTATTTCTAGAAACCAGTGTTACTGGATCATGGGTACCAACTGTTGGCTTTTCCATTTAGAAAATGTATATTTAGGGCATTTCAGGAGACTTTGGTGGGTCTCTTGACAGCTATGCCTTCTCAAGTCCATCAGTTCTCCGGTCATCGTGTGTCAGTCTTGTTCCTCCACTAATTAGGTAACAAAAATTCCTTTGATAGAATATGTTGCTGTATTTTCAGGATTTATTTTCTCCGTCTCTGGAAATTAAGTCGGCAAATTAGGAACATCTAGAGGTGAGAATCTTTCTTCTGTTTATTGGTCAATTGCAAAAGTTATTATTAGTACAGAATAGAAAAGGTCACTGCAGGATGAAAGAAAACAATGTTATTGTTGGAAACATTTCCTAGATAGTGTTAATTGAATTAACACCACATCAGATAAGGTGTCTGCTAATAATGCAGCAAATACTTAATGAAATTTATCTTAATATATTTTTGCTTATTAGGTGCTGTAGGTTACTTAAAATGTCTTGTTTAAATGTAGTTTTCTGGATGTGTTGTGGAATAATGTCTGTGGAGACATCTCTTACAGTGCCTATGTGCTCAGTGTGGGTTTACCTGGTTCTTATGATTAATATCTGCTTATTTATCTAAAGTCTGTACGTGGACTTAGCCTTGGATAGGCCAAGGAACTCAAGAACTTGGTGCTCTCTCCTTGTGTAGTTCAGAGTTACCAGGGGAGTTTCAGGGTCTTCCTTCAGAAGCAGCTGAAATGAACTTTGACTTGCCTCTGTTTCTTTCTTGCTTCTTAAGAACACATGCGAGTCTGATACTCATTTGAAAAATTGTCTTTCAAGATAAAATTGTTCTACAAAACTGAACCTTTTGAACTTTCTCCACTGTCCTTATTTTGCATCTGTTCTGCTCATGAGACTGGTAAGTCCTTCCAGTAGTTAATTTGCATGATTATTCCACTTGTTTTGTCTTCTGAAAATAACCTTAATTGAAAGACTAATTAAAATTTGGAGCATGCATCTTGAGAGCAAGAGATGATGTGTGTATTTTTAAAACTTGTAACAAAAATTTATTTGAAATTGTAAATTAGTGTTGGTTAAGTGCAGATAAGAAATTGTGTCAGTTTGCATGAGCTGGGTCTGTTTCTAGGCAATTTTCATACATGTTTCTGTACACCAACTGTCTTTTTAAGAGTAAGGAACCCATTTACTTGAAAATGTAATCTCTGTGCTAGGTTAATGTTAGTCTACCACAGAGCAGCATATGCCATCTCACTTTTCTATTGCTTGCAGTTGTGATTCTGAGCTTCATGCCAGTAGTTCAAAGTACTGCAGAACTTCATCTGAGGAGTCCTGGCAAAATAGTCACACCAGTAAAGTTGAAATTCAGATTTTCTGAATAACTCAAATGCTCTCAAACTCCTAAATCCTAAGCTCCTCTACCCTTTTGTTTCAGTAAACTGGTATATCTTGGGCATTCTGGTAAAAAAGTACTGTGTGTTGCCTGGAAGTCCAGAGGGGTATGTGTGTGTGCACCAGCTGGTGTCGGTGGGTGTGTATGTGCCTGCCTTGCTCAGCTCCACCCTCCAAGAGCTCCTGTGGGAGCCCTCAGTGACATGTGTTCCTTGACTATGGTGGTGCCAAACTTCAGAGAAATCAGGATGGGCTCAATGTTGAGTCTGCCTGGCTTGAGAAGACTTTGAGACTTTTCAGTAAGGAGCTTTGCAGCTGACTTCAAGACTTGGAGTAAATTGGTCACAGAAACCATGGCAGCACTGTCTCTGCTGCTTTAGTGGATAGGTTTGCATACTGAACAGGGGGGGACATGGTGGAAAGGTGACTTAAGAGGTGACTTCACATAAGTGACTAACCTTGCTTGGGACAAAGCATAGCTGAAATGTGGAAAAAGTGAGCAGCTGAATGCTTGTGGAGCTGCTGTGCTCAACTCCTCAAGGGGCAGTAATTGCTTGCCGTTGTGTTGCAGACCTCCTGTGTTTTTGGAAAGAGAATTGGACAGAACTAGATAAACTTTCTGCTTCAGTGGCGATGCTGGATTTATTTTAAAAGCAAAAGCTTGAAAATGCTCTAACACGTGCAATGTGGTTAGGTTTGACTTGATAACTCGTTATTGATGTGGTTCTAATATCTTTAGAACCACATTTTTAAAATTTGATTGAGGCTTCAGCCTAATCATGACAACCCACAAGGCTACATTAAGAGTGGCAGTATACACGTGTGCAGTACATATATTAGTGGTGCTTAGAGAACCAAAATGGAATAGTTTCTTAAATTCTATTAAAAAATAAGGTTTTACTGACACTGCTAAACTTGCCTATTGTATTAACTTCCTCTTTTCCCCACAGAGAAGACAGCTGGGCAGATCAGTATAGAGTGGTGATGCAATATCTGTATGTTCAGGCAAAAGATTGTTCCATCTCTGTCTTGTACCACAGGATGTTCTTTGTATGTAAAAATTAACTCTGGAGTTAGAATTAAGTATCTTCAGATAGGTAGTCCCTCTCCACAGCTCAATTGAAATAACAAGGTTAAACAGCTGTTTGGTGCCAAATACTGTTTTTAGGGGACTGTGCAAAAACAGTTTTCTAATTGAAATTTGATCTCAGCTTCCGTGCTTGGCTTTTCTAAAATAAGCAGCTGCAGATACTTGGTGTAAAATAGTGAGCACATACAACAGGAATGCAGATGTAACCCATGACACTTTAATGACTCCACACTAATGAGACTGCAGGCATCATGCATTATGTCAGATGTTCTTGTTAATGTCCCTATTGTAAATCATCATTATGTGTTCTGATAGTTGTGAAGAGGACAGTGAGACTGAACTTATGATGAGTGTGTAATCTTTTCTTTCAAGGCATGTCACCCCTTTTTTACATTCAAGATCTCAAATTTATTTTTGTTATCTTAAAACACTTGTAATGAAGCTTTGGCATTTTTTACCCTAGAATTTCTGGGCTCATCTTCAGCGTAAAAATTTGTTTGTTTAGGGTTTTGGTTTTTTTTCAACTAGAGAAGTTTTGCTTCTTGTTAACATGTATTTTCCATTAGTAAGATCTCCTTAAGTTATCTTTAGTGTGGAATTTTTCTTGGTGAATTTGCTCAGAAGTGAAACGGCTTAGTGCTTTTCTTGAAAATCCAAGGGACCTGTGTAAGAATAGGAGGAAAATAATTCCTTTTTGTGCTGTAGCAGCAGAAAAATGAAAGGTTTTGCTATGAGTTATTTGCTCTGAAATATATATGGCAGAAACTTCCTCCAAGGCAGTTGTATACTTTAAGGGTTTACTTTCAGTTCAGGAATCTCAAGTAGTGGCTTTATCAGGACCCTGTGGTGGTGTCCTGGTCTATTGCAAAGCCCTACAGAAGTTGAACCAGAGAACATTACATAGTTCTTTTTTGTTTGGTTTGGAGGTTTTTTGTTTGGTTTTTTTTGTGTATTTTTTGTTTTTTTATTGTTTTTTTTTTTGTGTGTGTGTGTTTGTTTGTTTCTCCTTAAGTCTTTTCAGAATAGGTGCAAATTAGGTGGCATCTCTTCTGCTCCTTCCATGCCATCCTGTCATATATTACCTTTGTTTCAATCTGGGGCAGATTAGGGTTTAATGCTGTGTGTCCTCAGTCAAAGCAAGAACAGGTTGTAGTTTGCTGTTCTACATCTGATTGTGCTGATTTCTGGCTGTTGATAATGTTATGCCTTTGGGAGATTTTGGCACTTTTTGGAGTCTGTAAAGAGTGTGGACACCAACCAAACACTGGGACTTAGGCCCAGGCAGAGGGTGGAGGAAAAGGACAGTACAGAATTAAATTTTTATATTGACCATGCCTGCTGCTTTCAGTTCAATATATATATATTTTAAATTAAAAGTGAACTGAAAATCCCTGACATAGTACAAAGGGAGGAAGAGATGCCTGGTGCCCTAGAATGAGGGATAGAGAAGAGTGAGCTGAAGTGCTGTGCCATCTGCTAGATAAGATGTAGAACAGATTATTTATTATGACACTGCCTGTAAAGGGAAAGTAGATAGTTAGGATTGTGGGATTGAATTGAGAGGAAGTGTGTGAGATGGGTTTTTCAGATTTAGTTCATTTTATGCAGGCACTTGCAGCAGAGAGCTGTTACAATTTATCATTCCAATTCATCTTTATTTTGCTCTGAGGGTGAAGACCTACTGCTGTTCTTGAAATCCCTCAGAGGAGACTGAAGGAGTTGTTGCTTGTATATACACGTGTATTAGCAACCTCTGATATGGATGGAGACAGAGGGAAAAGTGCCTATAATTTTTGAGTTATTGCAGTGCTAATGAAGTGTGGTGAAAGCCTTTTACTTGCAAAAGGATTTGAATGTGCACAGAGCTGTCACAGAGATGTGCCTCCTTACGGGGCTCTTCCAGTGGCCCTGATGCTAGAAGTTCTTGTTTTCTCTGAAGATGGAGTCTGGAATTTGCTTGCTTCTGAAGTAGTAACAACCTGAAAAAAAACCTTTTTCAAGAACAGCCAGCATATCTTGCACTGCGTATCTTATATAGATGCAGTAAATTTTATTATGTTACCTCTGTCATGCTTTCTTTTTTATTCTTAGATACATCTTAGAACTTGCTTGATATTTCTCCACTTTAAATGGACTAAAATATACATATATAAAAAAACTAATCTCTTGTTTGTCTGTATATTTTATTTACCAGGTAGCTGTCTCAAATGATGATACAGATCCATCCTCTCTGGCTTTAGTTACCTTACAAACTCTGCACAGCTAAAAGGGGTTTGGAGAAGTACAGTTACTGCTTAGCTTTGGCATCAGTTGTAATTTACTTGTGTGATTGCTGTACATAAGCATTTTGTTCTTATCTTTTAATATGATAATCTGTTCTTGGTTTGAATTTCAAGGTAACTGTACCCTTGTGATACAGAAGCATGTGATAATTTGTATAAATATATGCATATTTAAGGATGGCAGTGCATACTATTAACCTTATAATATATTTCAGCATACTTTGATGTTATAACCTCAATTGTTTTTCACATATGAAACCTATCTCTTGTATTCCAGCTATGTTATCTCTTGGTATAGCTATGGTATTGTTTGTGGCATCTGATACAAAGTGACCAGGAGAAACAACTTTTAAGTTCCTGGGTTGTTCCTGTTGCAGACGTGTATTCAGCTCTTCTAGAATGTGAAGCTCAGTATAGTTGTATTTCCCAAACTATCACACTTTTTCTGTAAGAAACAATCTCTACTTGATGGCCCACACAGAGGACATCAAGGTGGTAACTGTAAGGAAAAGCAGTAATGTCAGAATGGAGGAATTTGTGATTTGAAGGTGCTGGAGCTGCCTGCTGAGCAAAAATGCCTGCCTGCTGGAGCTGTCTGCAGTACAAAAATGCTTTTGTCTCAGTGGATTTTTTTTTCTTTTAAATGAGGGAGCAAAAAATGATAGTTTCCAGAAAAACCTGCCCTGAGGTGAGTGAATAATGGAACTAACCTGGACATATTTAAATATGTGATAAACTAGACAGTAGGACAAAAGAAAATTTGTTACTTTAATAATGCAGGCATGCCATGGGGGTAGAATAACTGTGCTCTTGGAGGAGCTGAGTGCTATCAAAAGCATGAAGTCTGGTCTGTAGTGCATGTCCAATTTTGGAAAAAAAGTAGTTGTGGTGTGAGGATGCAAGTCTGGCAAATTGCTTTATGATTAAAAACTAACAATGTCAGTAAATCTAATCTCATTTTCAGTGGCTTTACGTCTAGCTTTATAACTGTTCCTACAGTGTTTAAGCTAGCAAATATTAGACATTTCAGAGAGACTTCAGAATTAATGTGTTTTGATAGCTGCATTTAAGCTTATTTAGAAAAATAATCTTTTATGAAAGCAGATCAAATACGGTAAAAGGGTACTATGTCTCCAAGGTTTTTGTGATTTTTGGTAGTAGTGTGTTGTAACAGGTGGGTAAAGAATGTGCAGCAAGAGGTTTAGTGTCTTAGTCTTTTTTTTAAAAGAGTGAGGCTGAATGATCTCCAGGAACGCCAAAAAAGGGCATCCACTTTTATAAATTTGGAAAGTGGACTTCTTTTTTATCTACTAAAAGTTATAGTTTAACAAAGTGCATTGCCTGGTATGGTGATAATACTGCATGATGTACCTTTTGAAGCTGGGAAACAGTGTCTGTCCGCACAACCACAAGCGAAGTTGGAATATATGATTAGGATACGTAAGGTTAGCAAATGTTTATCCTTCTTTTTGTTATGATTAATCAACCCTTTTATTAATAAAACTTTTTTTTTTAGGAATTTGTTTACCAGAAAGCAGAGTGCAAGATTTGAAAAACAAAATGACATGCGATGGAAGTTGTTTGGAAAAGTACCTCTTGGAGAAAACTTACAGAATGACCCAAAGAAAATGCAAAAGGTAATTGTTTAATTCTGTGTTAAGATTAATGGTGAATGAAGAAGCCAGTTAAGTTTATAATCTGTGTATAGGACTGTGCAGTCTGTTTGAGTTGCACACAATTTCAGTACCAGAAAAGGCTCTTTGTTGAAATTTAACTTCTATTATAACAGTGCTGTTCAGAAGAATATGTTCTACTTGGTCATTACACTGAGTATGTGGGGCATGAAGAGCTTTCCTTAGTGTGTCATAAGTGAATAAAAAAACCTAAGTGAAACTCACTTTTTTCCAACATTGTTGAAAGCAACATTTCAGAGAACTGGTTCTACTACAGATGAACCCAGGCTCTTGGCTAGTGAATCAAATGATTTGCCTTTCCAGTGGGGAAAATCTTGTGAAATCCAGCTATGTGGTCAGTAGTTCATGAGCTGTTCTTTCAGTGACAAGGAAACAGCCTCTTTCAATTTGTCTGACATGATCTGGGATTTTTGGATTGTATATAGCCTTTTTATATGTTTAGAGCTTTTTACGTATTTCAGTTTCACTCCCTTGTTCAAATGATTGTGGGAATAGTGATGTTTGTATGGAAAGAGACCATGTAGCAAAACTTCAAAACCAGCTGCTGTGTGAAATGTAAATGCTGATTTGAAAGATTGCCCTGCTTGATTCAGGCTAAAGTATTCTAAAAAGCCACATCATGTGACTGTTCTTAGCTTGTAGTTAGATTGTTAAGGTGAAATTGAGGCAGCTTTTTGAACTTGTCACTGTACTCAACCATTCAGAATTTAGCTATAGCTTGTCTTGACACAATGGTTCTGAAGTGTTGACCAAAGATTTTTGATGACAACATTGAAGAGGCTTTATAAATGAAGTACTCTGACATTCAGCAGTATATTTTATTGTAGTGCCTGTTCTTTAATAAGTGGGTAAATAATTTATTAACGTTTTGTGGTTGTTGCTGGTACTATGAATATTTTTCATTTACATCCAAACTATTTTAAATTACAGCTTTGAATGGTTGTATTAAATTTGTTACAAAACAGTCACTATTAAATTATTATGTGGTATGGCATCCAACCATTAGTGAATTTCTGGCAAAATTGCAGTCTAAAACAATTGTCTCCAATGCCTATTGGGTAACAGTAACTAATCCTTCCTAAATAATTTAGTTTTTTGGAGTTGTTTTTGACATGTAGGCTTGCAGTCATGAGTAGTGCTATAAGTCACTAATTGAGCCTCACCAGCATCTAAAAGCACAGCCTGATTTAGGTGACTCCTCACCAAAATAATAGTCAGACAGGCTTTTTGAGCACACAAGCCTTTTCTCAAGCCCTGTAAAAACTCCTCTGACAGTGCTCACTTGTTCAACAAGTGTATATCCAACGTAGCATCATCCTGTATTTTAATGTAGGAATTAAAATCATTCCAGCTAAGATGTTGCTTGTCCTGTTTTTAATGCTGAAAATGTAAGTGAGTATTAGTCTTCTGATGAAGAAGCAATATTGGTATATGCTCAGGCTTGGTTGCTTTACTGGGTCACTGAAAGCTTTTATATAGTTTTTATCCAGTTAAATGTTTAAAACTTAGAGGCTGTCAGAATGAGCAATCTTGGAGAAGCTGAAAGTGCATTTGCAATGGAGTTTTGCATTATTAATTTTTTATATCAGTTGTCTTCAGGAATTCTACTTGAGCAGAACTGGTTATGCCAGTTGCTTTTGCAATTTATGTTTGAAAATGTGCGAAGTCAGATGACAGCAACTCACCAAGAATAATCACCGAAGTAAAATTCTCTCCTAGTAGACTGTAGAACTGAGCTAGGCTTTACAGCCAGTGTTTCTTTTAGAAACTCTTTTCAAGCTTGGCAAGCACAGAAGTATATGTAAATACCATTTATTCGCAACAGCTTCTCTCCCCCTAGTTTTATTCTCCCCCTAGTGAATGCTCTTCAAAATAAATTCCTTTAAAAATTCAAGAAGAGGTAACCAGCATATCATTTGGTTGTCTCTCTTATGTGATCTGTCTTCACAGAACTTGTTTGCATGTGGCCAGTCAAGATTTTATGTATTAAAAGAATAAGGTATACAGGGGAAAGCCAGATTTTGGCTGTACCTAGAGACATGTTACAGCTTTCTTCCCCAGTGAAATTAAATTATCTTTTTTTAATAGTGTATTTATTTTAATTTTCTTTTCTGAAATAGCAAAATCCATTTTTAATCAGCAAGTTTGGGGTTTTTTTTTCCTGTCCAAGTATGCTTGGACCCTATGAGGATTGTACAATTTAGTTTTCACTATATGAATTCCAATGAGATCTCAATGGAATATCTTCATTTTTTAAAGTATCAATATTGATAAAATTCAGCACATATAGCACTTGAGGCCTTTCAATTACAATCTTTACTCAAAAATTCAGGTATTCAAATATTTTATGATCTCATTTGCTGACGTTTCATGTTGGAATATTTTAAAATTTTAATGGCAGTTCCTTAATAATTAAAAATAACTGTGATTTTTAACTTGGGGATTGTAATTTTACCAAATGTTTTTCTGTAATGATTAGGATGCGGCTATATGTGAGGGGTCAACATTCCAGTCAATTAAAATCAGTTGTACTGAGGAGGCTCACTCTGCAGCACATGATAAAGTGAAAACGAGCTCTTGAAACAGGAAAGTAATTTGCTTGGCTCACAGGTGGTGATGATCAGTGAAGCTTATAACATTACTGTAGGAAAAACTTTGTAAGTTGAGTTGGGTTAATTATAATTCAATTCAATTTTCAGTTGATTTAAGCTATAATCCTAGTTGATGAAGTAAAGTGACTTTATCAAAGTCTATTTTCTGGCTTGGATCTGTTAGATGGAAAAGAGTTTCAAAGCAACAGCACCCAGCAAGAGATATGGAAAGAATTTACTACAACCCATGGTTTAGGCAGACAGTGATAAAATCTCCCCTTATAAGCAGTGTGTTTTCTCCAGGTTAAAAAAGGAGCCAAGTCCCCAGACTGCTGCTGTGTGGAGGTTCTCGTGCAGCTCCATGTGCCCGAGCAGTGCGGCTGGAGCTGTGCAGCGTGGGGAGCTGCAGCCTCGTGTTCCTCATCCACACATCTGCAGCCTCTGCTGATGGCTGGTGGTGGCTAAAAATACACACACGGCTTTTCTGAGCGTTTGCCTGAGCTGTGCTTTACTGCATTCACGTGGCCCATTTGGGGCCTTTGGAAGGGAAGTGATTGGTTCAAGCTGGCTGCTGGTTCTGGCAGGAGCTAGAGCTACAGCTTTGGATAGAGCACTGTCTTGTGTTTGTACTGCGTTTGTCTTTGGGTAGCCTGGGTAAGTCATTGTGACTGGTGGCTATAGCTGCCAATAGGGTGAGTGTTTGCACATAGACTTCACTGCCACTTTGAAGCTAGAAACTGTGTAGTGCATTTTTTGTGTTCTGCATGAGAAGTCCAGGGGTGTAAATGAGTCACTTCCTGTGTTCTCCACTGTTGGGTTCATTTCCATTTGTCAGCCTTCAAAAAGGCAGGATTTAGAGTGGCAGAGTTCCTTTTTTTAGCAAGAAGCAAGTGCAGTGTAAGAAAGTATAGCTACTGTTGTTAGTCTAACCTATGCCTATTGTTACATTTCTTAAAATAAAGCTGTAACTAACTTCCTCACTTAATAATCATAACCCAAAACTTGCAGCTTGCCTTAATGCACTGCTTTTTGTGTCTTTCCTTCTGATCCAGTTATAAATACCTTTATTTTATTGTAATCATATGTAAAGGGCATTTAACTTTTGTGAAGGCAAATAAAAATAAGTAAAGAAAAGAAGCCTTTTATATCAATGATGGTGTCCTGAAAAGTCTTTTTTCCCCCCTAACAAGAACAGTACTAAATAGATCATTCAGTAATTCCAGTAGGCTGTATTAATCTACAAAGAGTGTGTTGCCCTTGTCTTGTCTTGAAAATCACCTGCTTCAAACAAAAATACTATCATATTTAAACAGATAAAGCAAGAGTAGTACCTTTCATTCGCAGTAAATGAAAGGGTGATTTAATACTATGTCAGGATGATTGCTCCTGAGTATTTTAATAATAAAAGCATTTAATATGACCCAGTCAGGTATCATAATCTAGTGGAGTATAGCTGACGAAGTGCTGCTTTTGATGCTGTTGGAACTTCTTCCCATATGTTAACATGTGAAAGTACAGAATATGTTGCAAGCATCAGACTAATATAAAATAGTAATCTCTAAGTATTGGTTTAAATAGCTGTGACAAACTACAACATGTTTTTGAAAGGAAGTGAGGTTTCCTCCTGCTTTTCCAGATTTAAAGCTTTTGTTTTAGCTTTCTCACTCTCTAGAATGCCTAGTGAATTGTGGGGATCAAAAGCCCTGGAAGCTGGAGGGATCCTGAAGAGTTGTAGCAGGCCGTGTTGGAGGATTAGTACCTGCTTTCAGGAGTAAAGATAGTAAATAGAAGTATTAGCTTGATGAGTTGGTACTGCAGTTACAATGTTAGCTGCTGGTCTCTGTTGCAAGGTCTGTTTCAGTGGTGGTGGTGTGTTTTGGGGGGAAGTGCGGTAACTTTGAAGTTGTTCTCTTAGTCTCGATAGGGACAGTTACTTTGTAGCCCAAGTTGATACTTAGCATTTACTGGAATATAAATGCTGATGGCACAAGATTATTTTTAAATTCAGGAAGCCACAAATTCATGGAAAAATGATTGACTTTTGGGTATCAAGTACACAACTCTTTCTAACCCCAAAATTTCAAAGCCAGAGATTATAACTTTTCAGGACAGCTGATACATCAGTGCAAATTTGTTCTCGTGTTGAATAAGAATCCATCATGCAACTGGTATTTGTGTGTCTTCCAGTGCTAATAGGAAGACACTTATACACTTGCTTCTTTGTGTAGTCAGTAAGCTTTTTTCCATGTAGTAACCTTCCACTGGTAACACACAGTAGACTTTTGGATTCCCCCTCTCCCCTCATGGGTTTTTAAATGAAAATAGATGTCGGTAGAGAGCAAGCCTGGAAATAATGCCATGTGCCTTTGGCTGTTGCATTGCACAAACTCTTGGCAAAGCATTGCTGTGAAGCAAAGCTGGCAGTAAATGTTTGAAAGCGGATGTGTAGCCTCTAAATATTGTGGTGGAACTGTCTATTCTAACTGGAGACTGGAACATTTCTATTGCTGACATGTAAAATTGAGAAAGCTTTGCTAGACTTCGTTGTGCTAATTGTGTGTTAAGCAGAAGCAAGCTCCCAAGAAACTTGACCTGAAAGTTTTCTTTGTCTGTCTTCTGGTTTATACATCTCAAACTTTATCTAAAATTAAAGAGTGGGGGTTGATACAGGTTTTGAAAGGCTGAGTCTTACCATGCTCGCTAGCAACGACAAACAAAGCTGATGTTCTTTAGCTCTGCAAAATGAATGGAGGTACTGTGTGTTACTGGAAACCCTGAAGATATGGATGCAAGGATTTTGAAAAGCCAGACTGGTGCTTTTTCCTGGAGTGTCTTTCTGAAGGAAGACTAGCCAATTTTATGTTCTCAATGTCCTTCTTTCTCTGAGTACTCTTGGTCTTATTTTTTGCCTTGATTTTAGTACAGAGTTGTCATGCCTGTTAGTATTTTCACATAATTTTCTTGTGCTCTATTGAGAAGTTGTTACTTGAGCATGACAAAGTTCAGTGGAAACAGTTTCATTAATATTAAAGCCTAAACATAGTAATCACTTAAAGCCACACTATGAAGGTTGTCCTCCTTCATGTATTATATTTCTATTTGTGTGTAGCTTTAAAAAAACTGCAGTTTCTTCTTGTTAAAACTGAAGTTGTCACAACTTTAAGTTGTGAAGATGATTGTATTCAGGAATATTTACATTTTAATATAAGTTTTTTTGTAAAATTAAAGAATGCACAAGGATCTGGACAAGTGGTGAGAGAGAACATGATGCACACTGTCAGTATGAGTACAAAAGCTTTTATTAGGTATGTAAAAAGTTGGCACTAGTAATGGCTTCAAACATAATTTCAGGGATCAGAGAAGCAAACGTGGGTGGAAAAGAACACTCAGAGGCTTTAATGCAGTAGACTTATTTCCTTTTTTTTCTGTAACTTCCAAGGGCAAATAAGCATCAAACTTGAAGAGGTCGGAGACCCTTAAAGATACCCAAGTCTTGATGAGGGAGCCGAAGGGAAATTAGCAGAGAGATTTGAAAACAGGAGAGAAGTAGAATATGGTTAAAAGTATCAAGTGAAGTATCTTTCCCTACACTACTTTGGTGTATGTGCTGGAGTCATGGGGCTAGATATGTATGTGCACATACTTACCTGCAAAGACAACTGTTTGCAAACCAAAACAGTGACTGTGCTGTGGAGGGTCTCTGAACAGCATAAAACACAGGTCCTTGTGCGTTGCAAAGGAGGTGGCATTCCTGGGTGAATACTACAAGTATTGGTATTTGCAACTGATTTGAGAACTTGCGAGATGAAATGTGATATTCCTGTGACTCTTTTCCTCTATATACTGGAGTTAACCTGGATTTTTGGCCAATTCAGAGTGGTGTCAGCATCAGGTTGATGTGGCATGGAGAGTCCTTTTAGTGTCTCTCTCAGAATGAGGGGGTACATGATCTGAGTTCTGACATGATCTTCAGCCACAGTGTTATTTGAGACTAGATAGGAAAGGTAAGTTTTCTTCTGCAATATCTGCACTAATGTGAAATGTCCGAAGAAAATGTTGCGAAGAGATTATTTGGAAGGGTATGAGGATGGGACTATACAGATAATTAAGGTGGAGAGATCAGTGAGCAGGCATACAGATTAAGTAAAGTTATGTTTTCACATGAAGTCTATATCCAGTGGAATTCCAGTCCCTGGAAGTAATGTTTATGGGATATGCTGAAAGCAGGTGTTTATAGTATTCTGTTCTGGCAGATGCTCACAAGAAAATAGCAGTGAAATAAAACAGCCATTTAGCTTGTATTCTCTTGCTCAGACATTTCCCAGATGCATGTCCTGCTGGAGGCCTTTCTTGCAGATGTTTCCATTTGATTAACAGATGTGCAGATTAAATTGTCCTTTGCAGTGTTCTAAGCAGGAGGGTGTTGGTTTTTTGTTGTTACTCTGACTCATTTTGGAGTCACTTGTAACAGTACACTGCACAATCTGATTGAATATCCCACTTTTGACAGTAAAAAGCTGTTCTTAAGCAACATGGTTCATGGTATGCTTTGTCTCTGAGTACTTCAAATATTTTCCTTCCTTTTTTTTTAATGGAGCATGTCACTCTATATATCCAAAACCCACTTAAATTATTTACATATAGCACAAACGAAATGTGAAACCTGAGGGTGAGAACCATCTGATACATAGCATGTTGAATGATCATCAGAGGCAACAGACTTCAAAACAGCAAACTGTTACTCTTTCTTGGAAGAACTAACCTGGCCTTGTCTATGCTTAGGTTTTAAATGTTCCTTAATATAGTGCCTCCATTGCTCAAAATGTGATGTTATTTGTAAAGTATAGAACAGGAGAATACTGTGGTACTAAAGATGAAAAGGTGGAAGATAAAAACACATATAATGTTACTACAGTCAAATTCTGTTGTGTCACTGCTATCTTCTGCTCAGGTGTCCTTTCTTAAATGTAAGAGGATTAAACACATATGTATACACATAGAGAGAGAGCTGTGTAAAGCAAGTAGGGCTGATGGTTCTTGAACCATTAGTTATTTGCAGAGCTTGGCAGATCACTAAAGTGTACAGGTTAAGCGTGCAATTCTGATTTCTCATGTTGTTAGATCAGTAACTAATAAATTAATTGCATTTCAGAATCGTTCTGTATCAGTTTTAAAGTTATATAAAAAGCTTCCTAAGAAGTTGTTTGAAAGTGTAATATCTGAACTCAGAAATGTGTTTTCTCTGTTAAGTTTTGAAGGATAGTCTCATAATCTGATCTTTGCCTGAGGTTTCAGTCTTAAAATCTCCTCAAATTCTCTTTGATTACTGTATACATAAGGGTCTTCATTAAAATTATTACTTTATGGCCTGGTGCCACATGAAGAATCAGATTTTAGTTTCCCAAACCAAAGATCATCACGAATTTCATGATCTGGTAGTCCTACTGCATATTCTTTCCTTTTCCTTTCACATTTAGATTGGCCCACAGCAGGTATTGCAGAGTAACCAAACTAATGGAACAGAACAAAAGGTGTGGTTTTGGTGTTATCATTTCCCCAGTCCAGCATATTGAAAGTCACATGGCTGTGTAATGGTGGCACTGAAATGATGTGAGGTGGCAGAAGCGGGGTGGAGGGCAGTGAAGTGCTGGGTGTGCACCAGCTGAAATTTGTCAGGTAAACGATTTCATTTAGAAAAGGTGAGAGATTTCAGATGGACATGGATTAGACAGTCATGAAACAATTGAAGAGAACACTGAAGCACTGCTGAGGTAGTGGTAAGACTTAAAAACTAGGGAAAAAAAGAGTGGGTTTTTTTGCTTGTGCAGTTCTGGTCTGGTTCTTATTCCATATGCTGAGTGAGGCCAGTGGAAAAAATAAAATGTAATTAAATCTTGCACATAACCTGTTTGAGTAGTATCAGGTACTGTTGTAAATGCAGCAACCTAAAAATAGTGACTGCTGCTAACTGTAGCATGTGGCCAGCTGTGGTTTGAGTTGCAGGGAGTACTTCGCTTTTCACCCCGCAGCATCTTCCTGTGTCACCAGGCATCCCTCTCTCCCAGTCAGTGCTTTGCAGAAGAGCTGCAATATCATTCTATTTTCAGCATGAAAGCATAGACATCTACTGCAGGAATACCAATGCCTGCCCAAGGGTGCTCATCCACAGGAGCTGCTTTTTGCCTGTGCTAATAGCTATAACTTTACATGAATGGTTTTTAGATATGTGTGATAACTTAGTTTTAGATAGTCCATGAGATGAAGCATTAGCACTGGAGCCTGTAGTGTTTTGCATGAGCTGTGTTGACTCGTGCTCTGACATGAGATGTTTGGATGGCAGGTGTCTGTAACTAATTGGCGGTGGTGGGAATGAAGCCGAGACACTTTTAAACAGTGAGCTGTTCTGTATTTGGCATCATATTGCCGCATCTGTGAAATAGATGTGAATTCACAGGTTGAAAACAATAGCTGATATAGCACCTGAGAAAATAAGTTAACTTAATAAGTTAACTTAATAGAGTAAGTTAATTCTGAGAAAATAAGGTAACTTCTGCAAAGCCACCATTTGAAAGCAGAATACCTAAGTGACCGTTATTTTCAGATCAGTCCTTGCTGATTATTTTGGAATTGAGGATCAGACTTCGATGAAGATCATGCGCAATTCACCCTGGCAGCTGCAAACCACAGTTGGTGATAGTTAAGAATATGAAATCCTTAGTGCAGAGCTGAGAAAATGGCAACAGTTGCAGCTCAACAGATAACATTTTAAAATGCAAGTCTACCGAAGATGGAGCCACAGCAACTTGTGTTTCTCCACTGAGTTAAATAACAGAGCCTGTGGACAAAGGAAAAATTAAGGTTGATATTCTTTCTGAATTGAGGCAAAATACTTAGCAAGAAGTAATGTGGAAGTTGTCTGAAGTGTAGGAGAGATTTATATATCTGTCTCTTAGAGCTATCAGAGGTGGACAAAGCATGAGTGGTACTGAAAAGATGGTTATGCTGTAGGAAGTATTTCAGCACAACACTGCTGCTGTTACTTCGGCCCTGATGTAGGGGTTGATGAGTTTTAGCTGCTCTTGCACTTCGGACAGGTACCGAGGCTGTCTCAGCAAGGCACAGCAGCGGGACTCGGTAGAAACAAACGCCTGACTTGGAGCCAGGGACGCGGCAGTTGGGAAATAGTGGAGAGAGATGCCAGTGTTTGAGGAACGCAGCTGCGTCCTAAACCAGCACAAGTAATGCTGAGCTGACAAAAGACTGCGGCTAATGCAGACGAGCTTGTGCGAGGTTTGGGTTGTCCGTCATGGACCCGGATCTGCACCGGGCAGGGCAGGGCTGCCGGGGCGGCCCGGGAGGCGTGTGCCAGGCGGAGCCGTGCGTGCCTAGGCAGCGCTGGGCGAGGCGGAGAGAAGCGATGGTGTGCGGCGGCTCCGCGGGTGATTAGCGCGGCTGGCGGGGCGGGGCAGCGCGGCCGGACACACCCGCGGGAGGCGGCCCGGGCGGGGCNGTGAGCGGGGCGGCTGCGGGATCGGGGGTCGGGGTAGGCGCGATGGGCGGGCGGGGACTTGAACGCGTGTCGGTGAACCCGGCCTCGTCCGCTTCTCAGTCGCCTCACCGAGTCCGAGGAGAACCAGCTAACCGGGAAGGGGATTCTCTTTGTTCGAGGCGAGACTCCGCCGGGATGGAAGGCGGCGGCACAGCCCTGCCGGATTTTCGGGGTGTCGGAGCATGGGGGCTGCAGGCTGGAACCCCGGCTGTGCCGGCCATCCCTCCTGCCCTGCAGTGCTGCCGCCCGTGGAGCCAGAGTCCCGCAGCCTGGCGTCTGCCGCTCCGGCACCCGACATGAATATTTCATATTCGGCTTTGTCGGAAAGTGGCTGCCTTTAAACGCGCAGGGCCAAAACAAGATGACCTTGATAGAGCAGTTCGTGTTATTGTACGTTCAGTTCTGCTGTGCTGCTGGTGTTTGGGGAGGCTCGGGGTGTGTGGGAAGTCACACAGCGCTCTCCCGGATAGAGCAGTTGGTCTTTAAGCACTTGCCCTGTGTTCTAGAGGATTATTTGCGTCTCTCGGTAGACATTGCTGAGGATCCCTTTGTAGGTTGGCTTGTCTTTCTTGAAGAATGGCAGAGGATCACCACAGTCAGAGCTTCTTGCATCTTAACTGTAAAGCTGGCAGGTTCCACCCAGAATTAAACTTGGTTTCGGGAGGCGTGTTTCTTTGGGTTTTCTTTGTTTGGTTTGAATTATTTAAATCAGTGCTTTAATCTACAGCATGCTCTTATAGAACATCTTCAAACCCTAGTTCAGCTCTTGTGAACAGCTAAAGGTGAAACCTGGAAGAAAGCCTAAATGATCCCAGTGATAAGGCTGTATTTTAAATCGTAAACGGTCAGCTCATCCTAAGTTGATCCTAAAATTAACTTGCAACCTTTTGAGGTTAGTAGCCCGTAATTGCAGCATAGCATTTAAACAGATTCTGAATTATTTGTACTTGCGAGAGACTCGAGTCTGGTTTAAAACAAAAAGCTTAAAATGAGCTATTGTGTAGCTCAGCCTATTGCAGTATGCCTGTATGTGCAAATACTTGTATTTGCTCAGTCAGCAGATACTCTTAATATGAGTTTGTGGAGACTTCAGTGTGCTTCGTTCCTGTATCGTATGTTGTGCTCTGAAATTGCGTTCTCTTCTCACTGGAGTAAAAGATAATTTTCATGAGCTTTTGTTTTCTGTGAATTTTGGGGTGTTTGGTTTTTGTGGGTTTTTAGGGGGAACTGGGGTGGGAGGTTTTGTTTCGTTGGGTTTTTTTAATTTTCCCTAATTAAAAACCAGTCTTGTAGATAATATCACCAGAGGACATTTTTATTCTTTTTTGGCTACTGCTGAAAAGGATGAAATTGCTACAAAGGAATCATACTTGTTATCTGATCAGATGTGCCACTCCCATTTTTGTGCTGGTCTGGCTTTTTTACTGTCGGGTAGTGCTGAGTAGAACACCAGTGAATACTTGCTGAAATGCAGGGTGGGCTTTGGCTCTTTTGAGAGGTTTGCGTAATTGTGCTGATACTGTAACTATTCGTCCATATTTAGAAATCAAACATTTTCTTAACCAAGAAATTCTTGTAAGGAGATGCACAGTGCTGGGCTGGAGGACTTTGTGCTTAGCTGAAAGGGATTTCCAAATCAATTTGGGTGTACAGAATAAAACTCCTATTGCAGCCCAGTGTGGACATTCTTTTCTCACTTTCCAAAAGCAATTTTGCTCTCGAGTTGGCTTTCAGCGAAAGAAGATCCTGAAAATTATAATTTTCATAAGTCAAAATCAAGCAGCTTTTCTGGAACTTCTACTATGATAAACATTGGGTGCATATGTTCTAATGTCAAATTCTGAGATGCTTTGGGGAATAAGAGAGGTTAGTGCTTGATTATGTTAATTTGTCCTTACTCATTAAAAAAAATCAGTTTCCTAGTAGAAACTGGGAGAAAGAAAAGCTATTTGCTTCATTCCTATCAGCACAACGGATTTACTCTGCAGCTGGTGCAGCTGAAGCCCATTATGATGGTGCACTTACACACTGGTCACTCTCAGTTGTTTGCTGATGCAAGTGACCACTGTAAGACTACTGCCTGTGCTTTCTGAATATGCTCTCTATCTCAATACCTTCTTTACAGCATTTTTTGCTTATTTTCTTTCTGGAGGTTTTTTTAGTGAATGGCTTTGTCAGCATGAGCACTGTCCTGTTACTTGACAAAGCTAAGTACTAGTCCGTAGTTTAAATGCATTTTCCCTGGTTCTTTTCCTTGTTTTCAAACTGATGTCATGCATAGCAGTATTAGCTGGTATTAATGAGCCAAACATTCCAAATTCATGACCATGTTTCCCATTACAGCAATTTAGTCATAGGATTGATGTTTGAGCCAGTGCCCAGTTAATTGACAAGGAAAAATAGGGATTTTCTGTGTCCTGAGGGCTGCACAGACCTGTACCTATGAGTCCCACAGAAGTAGTTTGAACTAGGATTGAGCTGTACAACACAGAGTAGAAGACCAAGGCTGTGTTGGTCCACATTCATTGCATCATATCTTGTTTTCATTCATCCCCCTTTTTAAGGTGTGCTTGGAGATGGCCTTTCCGGAAGGGATGGATCTCGTTTTAGTTGCTGGATGAACCTCATTGTGTTGGAAACATAGTATCTATTGCCCAAGGAAGTTTTGATGTAATGGAAAGGTTAGGCTGAGAGAAAGCAAGCAGTGCTATCTGGGGAACTCTTTGTGCTAGCAGGAAAAGGTCTATGGCTGAAACATTCTTTATAATGCTCATTGATAGTGTACATTCATGTTTTCCTAAATTTTATTTTAATGGAAATGGTATAAAAAAGCTGTGCATGAAAGCCTTTGAGTTTTAGAAGTGGCAAGAATAATTTTAAAGTTGAATGTAGAAGTTACTATAACATGGATGTAATTTTTCCATAGGACTGTTTGACCATGTTTGTTGTTTGTGCATTGCTGATACTTTGCGTTCTTAATGTTTGCTGTAATACTTCAAGCACTGAAGTAGATGGAAGTTGTGTAAAGGTAGTTTTATCCCATTAGGTCATGGTTTTAGTATGCTTTTTTTTTAAACCAGTGTTTGTAGGAAAAGTAAAGATAAAATGGTACCTGAATGCCAAGTCCTCTCCTATAGATGAGGGTGATGCAGTAATTAAGGGTAGAAGGACCTCTGAGGGGCTAACTCTCCTCTAAGGACAGAGTCTGCTTAAACCAGGTTCTCAGGGCTCATCCACCTGAGCTTTGAATGCTTTCAGGGTTGGGAGTTCAGTCACATCTCAGGCAACTTGTCCCGGTGTAAACCTCCCCTCCCTACAAAGCCTTTTCCTCTGGAAGCTGAGTAAGCCTGGTTCTCTTGGCCTCTCTTCATGTGGCATTTGCTCCACACCCTGACATCTCAATGCCTCTTTGGTAGTCTTGCTCCGCTGTGTGTCAGTGTCTGATTACAGACACAGGTTAACGTGGTATGCTCTATTGTGATTTAGGATTGTGCAAGGTGTTGTATCAAGTGTAGATTTTCTGTCTAACACTGATTTTAACCTTTTTTTCTCTCCCTGTTGTTGAGTTGTTGCATATGAAAACAGCTTTCATAGGAGAAATCTTACAATGAGATTTTAAGACATGGAGCTTGTGGTCATTTTTGACTTTTAACTTCAAAACCATGTGAATGAAAAAAAAAATAGACCTTTTTTTTGTACCTCAGATAGTATGTGCTGTTTGTAAACTCCTTAGTAATACTTTGTAAAAGAGACTGTCAGCCAGAGGAACTTAAGATGTTTTTGCAAATAGAAATAATGGAAAAAACCATCAAGACTCACTCCTGATGATAAATTTTGTCATTCTTTTCAGTGTTGATGTTGCTCTAGTTGAAAAGCTTCAAAGGGACTGCAGTAGGGCTGAGATGTGAAAGCATTATCTTGAAGACTTTTGTAGATCCCTTTTTAAATTCTTAAGTGCATCATCTTGGTGCTCTCCACTCTTGTAAGTTTCCCTGTCTTTTTCTTCTCTAGGAATATGAAGAAAAAACTGGACGAGCTCAGAGACCACTCTCTCCTAAACAGAATGTGAGGAAGAATCTTGATTTTGAACCACTCTCCACTACAGCACTTATTTTAGAGGACCGACCAGCGTAAGTTTTGGAAGTGCTACAGTGAAGGTCTCTTTAAAATTAACCTAGCAAAGATTTTCTAACTCAGTATATTTGCTTACTCTTAACTTCAACTGATTATTTAAAATCTAAAGTAGATTTTTTTTTCAGACTAGTGAATATGAAATTGGGTTCATTATGAGAAAAAATTATTCATACAGAAGGAATTTTATTTTATAATAAAAGTAATGGCTTTTTATGAAGGGAGTTAATTAGGACAGCAGAGCTTTAGTTTTGAGTAATTCTACCTCCTAAACATGATTAAGGGATTTTTATTTTCCATGAGATACCCTAAGCATAAAAACAAAGCTGATATAGGCTAAAGAAATTGAGAAGCAAGAGTACAGTGTCCTGTTTACACAGAGAAAGACCACACCTCCATAAATAATGGAACAGTACAGCAATTGCTCTGCAGTGAGTTCAGCATCACATTTTAAGGGTTGTCAAGCACTTGATGAGTTGTTTCATACCTTTTACTGCAAGGAGATTTTTGCGTGTGCAGACTGACTCCAAACTGATTTACCGGCAGCTGCTTTACCGTGTTTTTCTCCTAAATTACACAAATTCAGTCATGCTTAGTCAATTTATGATTATGAATGTGATCTGGCTTTATAGGCATGACATCTGCATTTTTAGTATGGCTGCTCATTGGTGTGAAGAACTGGCATAACATAGGTCTGTGTTTTTATCAACAAACCCATATGAAAAATCCTCATATCAAAGTAGTCTATTTGTAGGATTACTTAAGTAACTTTCTGGTTTGGCTGATGGACTGTGTGGCAAGACATTGGGAGATGTAGAAAAATGTATGAGTGATTATTTGTTATAGCAGGCTTTATTTTGTGCAACTGGAAACAAAACATACTAGCTCATCTGTTGTATTTAAAACCTGTCTGTTAAAAATCTCTTTTTTGTGGGATGATCTGAGTAGTACAGTGTCCAGATAGATGGAATTAGTGTTACATTACAGGAAAATGTTCAGATTTTGCTTTCTTTCCTACTGTTGTTAGAGTGAGGAACTTCTAGTAGAGAGGTTTGTTTAAAATTGAAGACAATTGAAACATCACTTCTTTCGTCTAATGGGAGAACTTCTCTGGACAGCAGTGCTGTCATCTGACTCTCACTAAAGAATCTTTTTTAATTGTTTACCTACAGCTTGCATACTATTTTTTTATGTTTACCTATTAGGCTTTGAGTAGTTTTTTTTAAAGACTTCAGACAGAAAAGTGAAATGAGATTTATTTATTTTTTTTCTTTTTCAAAATACCTGCTCTTGATTTCACACTCATTTGTAGGGCTTAGGTAAAACTTCATTGTAAGAAATCAATACATATTCCATAGTGCCTCTAGCTTCAACTGGAAAAAGTATTAGTTGAATTTTAATAGATACTGAACATCATCTCACATGTATGTTGATGATGTTAAGACATAGGGCAAATAATTTGAGTGGTAGAATTTAAGTTAGCAAAACTTGACTTATTTAATCTGGTTTTCCTTTCCAAACTTTACCTAAGTTAAATAATTTCTAAAGACTCAGATTTAAGAAAAGATACAGATCCATTTACCAAAGTGAAACTGGAAAAAGAGTAGATTGGTCACTGTGGTTAGCAAACCAACATTTCACCAATGTGAAAATTTACTTTTGTTTTTCTAGTAACAATCTTGATTTGGAAAAATACTCATAGGCCAGTATCACGTGGTTATGTGTACATTGCAGGCTGTGATTACATAAATAATAATGCATGCTAACTGTTAATGGTGTTGGGGGCTGTCAGCAGCCTGATGTGTGACACCTTACAGGAACATGAAAGTGAATTGTTGCTTAGCTTTTCTATTACCCAAAGATATAAACTGTTCCAGGAATAAAATACAGTGTTCTACAATACAGGAGAACGAAATAGCTAGTCATTTCCTGTTTTGATGTTTTGCTGGTCATGTAGTTGTGAGAGATACGTATGATTGTGTTATTTACAGATATGATTAGCTGAAAGGCCATGTGTTCTGACATATGAACACATGCATTTGAATGGCAGACCCTTAATCACAAATCAAAATGTTTTGTTAATATTAATAAGTGGAGAATATTGAGGATGATTCTGGTGCCACTTGTTGCTCTAGAAGAGAGGGAAAGGAGTTACGTCTTTAAATTAGACATGGCGTTTTAGAGAGCAGAGGGAAAAGGCTGGGTTAGGGAGTCATTATGTGTTGGGTAAAGAAAGTTGTGAATGTAACTGTTAGACAAGGTGAACGGTAAGAAAGAGTACAATCCTGTATCTTACTAGTTCAAATCAAAAACAGTCAGCTTTGTATATAGCAGTATATTCTCTTTATGAAGATCAGCCTGTGGGTTCAGCTGGTTTAATAATAAAAATGCTGAAATTAC
This sequence comes from Rhabdornis inornatus, assembly GCA_013397075.1. NCBI lineage: Eukaryota > Metazoa > Chordata > Aves > Passeriformes > Rhabdornithidae > Rhabdornis > Rhabdornis inornatus. Next base: position 50,480 of record VWZS01000496.1, read on the forward strand.
CAAACCGTAAGGAAATTACTCAGCGTGTTTTATGTATAAATGTAGTCATAGCTGGTCAGTGTTCTTCCCTTCTGCTGACTCTGGCAAAAAAGAGGTTCTTTCCAAGGATCTGTTGTTCTGCTCTTTGACTGGTTATTTTGACAAGAAGCAGGGTGTGCTTTTCGTTTAGAAGTGTCTAGAATTTTATTTAGACAGTCATGCCAACTGTAAATATTATTTTTTTTAGGAATCTTCCTGCAAAACCAGCAGAAGAAGCTCAGAAGCACAGGCAACAGTACGAAGAAATGGTGGTTCAAGCAAAAAAAAGAGGTGATTGAATTTCTTGCCTTCATAGGAGAAAAGTATAGGGGTATTTCTAAACCTGGAATGCACTTGTGTTAGTCTGTTGCTCCGTAATGTGAGGTATGTCTGCCTCTTCTCAAAGAAGGATCACTCCCAAGAGAGAGGAGCAAAAGTAGTTTTGTTGAAAAGCCCAGCCCCAAGCTCAAAAGGAAATGGTCCTAGAATCCAGCAGGAAATAATTTTTTAATACATAACTCTTAAATGAGTGGCATCTATTTGTGTGTTTAAAAACTTAGTAATATATTGAAGTAGATGGTTGGTCAAATTAGTGAAGACTGGACTTAAAACTGTGGGATGTTTGTCAGTTTCATGCTGGAAACAACCTGTTCAGGCTGTACAACATAAACACGTAATTTTCCACATAGGAAAATATATGCAGTTATGTTCATTTGATAATCTCTCACTTAAAATTGACAGCTTTCTCAGGGATTTGCTCATAACTTCTTGCCTGATGTTTTTCACGGAAGTGTCTTAGTAACACTATACCATGAACATGAGGTAGAGGGTGATGGTAGTGGTTTCTTTTGGCTGATGTTTTTGACCATCTGGGTTTTCTAATTAAAAACAAGCATTGCAGTAATAGGAGATTTGGACTTGGGTTTTGCCTCCAATGGGAGCTACTGGAAATATTTTTTTCCAGCTGGCCAGGCTCTTGGTCCATATGAAACAGTAAAAAGGATATATGAACACAGAACTTACTTGCATTCTGCAGTTGACACACTAATAGAAGTATCCTCTTATTATTTTGAACATCATACACCTACCAGTGAAGTTCTAACTTCGTGTGACTCCTGTTCAATATACATACTACTGTATGTGTAGTCTAAAGGAGTTTCCCTGTTCTTTCTTTGCATTTGGGGTGAGTGGGTTGGGGAAGATGGGATGATTGTTAGGCAGTGGACCAGGTCCTTGTGCTGTCTTCGTTGAACTGAGTATGTCATTCTGTCCAGATAAATACCATGGCAAACCCATTTTTCCTAAAGCCACTCCAGATGAACAGCTTTGCAGAGTGATACATTGTCCAGAGGTCAGGACATCAAAGACTGTAAACACCCTCTTGTTGGTTAGGGAAAAATTCAAAGCCTGCATTTCATTAGTCTTGAAAAGAGCTTGTATCAAAGCTGGAAACATTGAGGCAGTTGCTATGGTTCTGCTCAAGCACAGATTCTGTGGGGCTTTAAAGTGGACCCATCAGGTGGAATGTGTCAATTCCAATGACCTTGTTCATGGTACTGCTGTTCTTCAGTGAGTTCTGCTTGCCAGGTAGGCACCTCCTCATACTGTAGGCATCATGTGAATGCACACCTGTGTCCTGCTGTAGAGACTGCTTGCATTTGTCTAACAAATTTGCCAGTGGAAAAAGCAGTAGTTGATAATGCAGGGAGAAATACTGACTGATAATTCCAAACTACAAAATACATCTAAACTAGACATGAAATATGTTTTCTTGTTAATGAACTGAAGGTTTCTATTTGGGATGTGTAACATCTAGATTATCCATATGTGAAGTAGCATCAAAAATGTGGCTCTTGTGATTTCTTGGCAGTATACCTAAATTATAATAGAAGAATGAACACAAAATAAAAATTTGTATTCATTTCGCCTGTAGTTTTGAGTTTGCCATAAAAGGGGTGGGGCTTTATTAGGAAATACTCGGACTAGTTCTACTAGGTGAGGCTGTTGGCTGTCTGAGGTGCTAATTAGAAGTTAATAGTGTGGTTAGATTTGAAGAGTCAAAGAAATCATACATTATCTAATTCCCTTTGTCCCATCTGTTGAAAATGAAACTTATAGTTCCAGTTTGTTCGTTATTCACATTTGCAATCACTGCTCAGCTTGCTGTATGCTTGGGAGATTTTTCAGAATTTGAACAGTCCACTGTACTTTAGGGTGAACACAGTGTGCTTTACATGTTGCATAGCCATGACTAACTGAATATTTAGTTTCTGGTTTTATTAGCTTAAAAAGGAAATTCCTCTTTTGCAGAGCTTAAAGAAGCTCAGAAGAGAAAGAAACAACTGGAAGAACGCTGTAAACTGGAAGATAGCATTGGCAATGCTGTTTTAACTTGGAACAATGAAATCTTACCCAACTGGGAAACTATGTAAGACAGTATGTTATATTGAGTTTTAATTAAAAATTGCAGTCTATATCCTGAAGAGAAGTTGCAAAGTTAGGAAGCATAATTTTTAAATGGTCTTGGAAGCTTTTGTTAGAAAATAATTCTTGGACAGCTACAAAAGAAATAAGCAACATCTTTATTTCTACAAGGTGGTTGGAAGTGATGCAATTCTAAGTCTTACTTGTCTTTAATGAAGGCTCAAGATACTCAGAAACTATGAAGCACTGAGGAGTGATGTGGTAGAGAATGTAAAAGCATAAGGCACAGTATTTGAACATCATTCATATATCAGAAATGAGCTTTCCTTGAGTATTTCAGCTCTTAATGTAACATCAATGTAGGTAGAAGTATGTGAATAGTTTAAGAAGCCTCTTTCCAGAATGGTGTACATGCTGGGATAATCAAATGATGGAAAAAGTTATTTATATAAAGTGCTAGAAGATTTCTTCCAAAGGCATGGGACAGGCAGTTGATAAAGTACTTTGGTGGTCTTTGCTAGTCATCTTAAAAAAAACAGCCCCCAGTGTTCCAAATACAACCACCACAACAACATAGACTATAAACCAACAGCACTCAGAATTGCAATTTGCTTAACAGTGGAATTCAGTTATCCTGAGACTATATATTAAAAACACAGACAGCATTTGTTGGAAAATGTGTTTCTGGAAAACTGAAGTATAATAAACTAAGTCTTAATAAATTATAGATTTACGTTTTTGTCTTTAGTATTTGAAGATGCATCTGTTGTGGTTGCTTTAAAAAAAGATCACCTTTTCCTTTACTGGTTTATAAATTCAGAAGTTCTCCAATGTGTTCACTGTTTTACATTTTAGTTTTTAGAATCTGCTGAAAGATAAGCAGATTGTTGCGCTTTTACCACTTTTCATTGATGCTTAGGTGCTATTTTGTTCTTCCTCCCCGGCTCTCAGATTGCTGAACAACCACTGCATCCATTTTAAAGCCTGTTTTCGATTAAAATGTGTTTTAAGCTCCCACCTAAAAGTTAGTCCTTGTCACATCTTCATGCATTTTTCCAGAGGCACAGAACTGCAAAGATAGGTGGGAAGCTGCATGTCTGTTTGTGCAGCAGGGTGATGACAGAGGGCAGAGGGTAGACTTCCGTAACTTATTCCTGTATTTAGTCTTGTATGGAGCTGTCCAGTCTTTAGCATAGGCAGTGGCATAGGTGTGGACTTCCTTTCCATTTGTTTACTTTTTCCCTATGATTTTTGCTAATCGAGTGTGGCTGCTGATTATGCGTATTGCGAGTGCCGTGTTTCTATCAATATAAAGACATTACATTGGAAGGAAGAAAGATTTCCTTTGCAATTCAAAGCAAAATAGTACTAAAGAATGGGTATGTGCAAATTGCATTTGACTTCTTGAGCTGTTGATGTTCGTTTTGGTTTGAATCCCATCAGCACTGGTAGGAGGATATATTTGCAATTCAGCTGGCAATGGAATATTTCTTAAAATAGTCTGTTTTTACTTTAAACAGGTGTTGTTCCCGTAAAGTCCGAGAGCTGTGGTGGCAGGGCATTCCACCGAGTGTGAGAGGCAAAGTCTGGAGCTTGGCAATTGGAAACGAGTTAAACATCACCCATGGTAAGGCCACTGTTTTTTTGACATTTTTTACAAAGTGAAATAGCATAGGGACATTCTTGTATCTATTGTGGTGTGGATGTGAGGAAATGTTATCTAATTATGCTTTTCTTGTGCTGCTTTGATGTGTTTTGTTCAAAAATACGGCATCTTTTAATCTTGTAGCTGTTCTAGGACTGCTGCTGTGAATTGTTTTTGAGTATTGCTGTCATTGTGTCTTGCTTTGATGTTGGATGGAGATGGTCAGAATTAAAGACTCAAGTTTTGTTGTTTTTTTTTCTTTTTGAAACACAAATTGTTGTTAATTTTGAAATACTATGAGTATGTGCATAGTGTGCTTCCTTTGGTTTGAAGCAAGACAACAAGTTTATAAGAGATTAAAAGACCCAGCAAGATTTGTACTTAGTTTCATGAAAATAGAAATAATTTATTACTTACGAGTACAGAAAAATTCAGCTCTTAAAGACTAACATATGTAATTAATTCCAGCATGGAAATGTAGTAGACTGCCTGTACTCCTGCTGTATTGTGCTGCTTTTCTGTGCATTGCTTGGTTATTTTGGGTGTAGTTCTTACATGTAATTTGCTAGATTTTCCTAATTATCCATTTGGACGGTAATTTTGAACATCAGTGCTCTGCAATAAAAAGCAAATATTTGAACTAAAATGCAACTTGGATTGCCTTTCGTTTTCACTTAATATGAAGTTACAGGTGAGTAGAACGCGTCTTTCAAAACTGTAACCCAGTTAGAAGTTCTGCTACTGTTTATGCTGAGGGCAGCATTCCCCATGTGGTGGGTGGGTGGCTAGTGGATATGAGCATGCACAAATAGTGGACTTGGTTTTGTGTTTTTCTTTTTCCAGAACTGTATGATATTTGCCTCGCTCGAGCCAAAGAGAAGTGGCGATCACTTAGTACAGGAGGGGCTGAAGTAGAATGTGAAGGTATGCTTTTTGTAAATGATTCATGCTGTGACAGAATAAAACATTTTGTAAACTAGTTCCTTAAAATAAAATCACATATTTTAAACAAAACCAAAAAAATCAGCTATGAAGTTGTGTTCTGGTAAAAAGAAAATGTCTTTTTGTGAAAGCAAGGAATAGCTGTATTTTTATAAATGAAATTCTGGTGTTGTACACAACACACTTGTTCAGTTTTTTTTTATAAACAATTTCTGTGTACAGTTCATATTTTGATGCAAATTTGTAGGAAAACTACAAATGGTAGTTTGGGGATTTACGTTTGAATTGCACCACTAACATGCTTTTCTGCATCTATAGTTTTGGGATTGCAACTTGGGTTAAGGCATTTTACTCCCTTATTGCAGCTTTGAGCTCAAGTCATTGGTGTGTTTCAGAGAGCAGCAGGTTTTTGTTTTTTTTTGCAGATGAAATAGTCTGAGATTTACTAATTAATTGGAAGAGTTGACTGTGTTTGAGAGATTATGAAAGTAGATGCAAATTATTGAAATTGCCTTCACTAAGTAATTATGCTGAGCAGAGAAAAAAAAAGTAGAACATACATACTGGCATTTATAAGCAGAAAAATGTTTTTGCTTGGAAATTCCCTTTATCCCCTTGTTCCCTTAAGATTGTTTATATCTTAAATAAGATAACATCGAGTATGTTTCCAGTTTCCTCTTGCATTTCATTTTATGAGTGTAGATGCTCATGTGATTGATACAAGCATTGTCTAGTGACAGCTTGCTCAGTAAACAGCAGTAGGTAATTCCCAACTATACAGAATAGACAGAATAAGACGTCTTGATACCAGAAAGAAGACTAATGCTGTAGAAATACACTTGGTATGAGATCTATTTCAGTTATGGAGAGTGTATTATAGTGTTAGTAACAAGATCTACAAAGAGTAAATAAGCATGAATCTGAAAGGAAATCTTTTACAGTAGTAGAGATAGGTGGCATCCATCACAGGCTGCCACTTCAGGACTTCCCTCTTCCACCACAGCTTTTCCACAGGGGCAGATACTTCAGGATTCACTGGGAAGCCTTGTTGGACGTAAGGGGGTCACAAGTTAACAGGCTTGTATCTGGCTAATGATTTGTCAGCAGATACAGGAAAAGTGCCTGACCTGCCTTGCCGTGCTTCTTTCCCCACTTTGGCTCAAAACATATTGAGGGTCACTGGGCACTGTAGAGTTGCTCTAGGTCAGGACGTACTTTCTGCTTAGCCTGTCTGCTGAGTTTGGGGAGTTGTTCTGTTTGTAGCCTTATTCTCTAGCATACACATCAAAATCAATTAACTGTGTAAAAGGTAAACCTTACTGGAAAATAAAAAAAAGAGCGAGTGTACACTGGCCTTTGTAATAAATGTAGTAACTTTTGCTTTTGCAGATGCTGGGTTTTCTGCAGCTGACAGAGAAGCAAGCTTGGAGTTAATAAAACTGGATATCTCAAGAACGTTTCCTAGTCTCTGTATATTCCAACAGGTAAGCAATGTTAACTTTTGTCTTGACATATCAAGGAAAGAAAGTTTACATAATCTGGCTTGTCCCTTGGTTGGAACGGTCTGTTGAGTTCTGAAGGAACACACATGTTGAGAGGATAAAGTTCCTAGAGATTTTGGAAAGCTAGAAATAATCTGGAGAAGAGTAACATCAAGATGCATACAAAACCCCAAACTGTTTGGTAATGATTGAGATTTATCTAACCTGATTCATGCTGGCTTCTGTCTGATTAAGTGATGTAGGCGAGTGTTCCAAAGTCATTGAATCAATACTGCTGGTTATAAATACACAGTGAGAGAGAACATCTTAGACAAATGGGACTGGTTGGCTTTTTTTTTTGTTTGATGCAAGGCTGATTCAACTTGTATGGTTTTGGTGTGTTTTAGTGACTCAGTTTAATCAGATTTTGTCCTTCTATGCACAGATTTCAGTAGCCCTGTAAAAGGTTTAGATTATGATAAATCAACATTTTCTGGCAAAGAAATTCTCCCTTTGGAAATTCTCAGTCAATTACAGTACTCAGTGCAAAATATGGCAGCTGTTAATAGTCAGAAATGTGAAATTCTTTTTAGCTGTTTGTGTCCTTCTGAATATGCTCTTTCTGTGTTACGGCATATTGTTGTTTTGACTCTTTTCTTCATGGTTGACTTTTGCCTCCAGTCTCAGAGACAATTATGTGGTTTGCATTATTGTTCTACTTCCTTGGCACTATCGCCAAAGTGCTGCTGAGTTGTAAGGAATTCTTAGGCTTACATTCCTGTTGTGTAAGTATTTAATATCAATGTATTGGATGAACTGTATGTGTTTATAATAAATGGGGTTTGGAGAGTTGTTTCATTCTGTTAAAGCAAAAATTATTTGGAATAGTTCAGCTGTTCTAAGCTACTCTGGGAAAGAGTGTGTCTTTTGTCAGCGGTAATAGAGACCATCTGTAGCACTGAAGGTTTTTTAACATGCTTGTTGTATAATCTGATGTATTGTGCTGTTCTTGTTTAATTATAGGGTGGTCCTTACCATGACACATTGCACAGTATTTTAGGAGCCTATACTTGTTACAGACCTGATGTAGGCTATGTAAGTGAAGAATTTATTTTTTCAGGGGTGGGGAGGGAGATATTTTTTAGGGGGAGGAAGGATTTTATTAATCAATCATTTTTAGAGCGATATTGAATGGTATATATCTACTGGTTTTAGATCAGTATGAATGGGGGATTTGTGTGTGCTTTTTTCTATTCCAGTACATGCTTGAGAAGTGTGTATAACGTTTATTTTGCTAGATTTAAGCTTTTTACAGGTTAAGTAACTGGAAAACTCGTATTTGTACTGAAAAGTGCATAATTTGAATATCAGAATCAAAGACAAGATGCAGTTGTATTCTTATTGTTAGTATCAGTCTTGCTGAGACTGCTGTTGAATTGAAATGATGGGCATTTTTGTGCCTTAGCATTGTGAGTTTCTGGACCAGTCTCTAAAGCAATGCCCATTGAAGGTACATGAGTTCAGTCATAGTGTTTGAAGTAGTGATTATGAGAGGACTGAGTAGATTTCATTTAGTCTCTGTATGCAGAACAGGATTATTCAGAGGCTTATTCTTTATTCAGAAGCAGTTTTAGACAAGGCAAGTGTAGAGAGGGGATGTTCCTACTTTGAGGGTAGCACATAATGCTTGGCAAGAGCTGCTGAACATGACTGCTGGGAAATGAGACAAAGGGCAGATCAGCTGCTGTGCTTCATGGGGCACAGCAACAACCTGTCGTGTTGGGAAGGAGCTTGTTCCTCAGGTTTGCAGGAATGACAGTCACACCTTGCTCCATGTGACTCACAATGGCAGCACTGCACCCTCAGGGTGAGAGAGGTTTGCCTGGATTCCACAACAGACTTTGTAGAGAAAGGGAGCAATATCATGAGCTCATGGTAGATGAAACAAGAGTATAATCTTAAAGTGGTTTTGTTTATCAAATGAGTCAGTGCAGTTGTCTTTAACTGCTGGTAATTTATTGAAAAACAAAAGTACAGGCTTTGTTTCTAGGGTTCAAGTCCAGCTTTCCACAAATAAGGATCTAGATGACCCACCCCTGGGAGAAAAGGAATTACTTGGAAACACCTTATTCTTAAAAAAAATCTTGATTCTGTATATTTGAAAGTGTTGTCAACCCAGCCTATCTTAGGAGTTCAATTTGGAGTCTTTGAAAGATGGCAACATGGGAACTGTTAGCTTCCATGCACTGAACATGTGCTATCAAGGGGCATGTGGATTAAAAAATCCTGCTTTTCTGAACATTTATCACGATGCAGAAGCTCATCAAACACTAGTGAACACAAGGAAAAAATGAGGCAACATAATACTGTTACTGCTAAAGGGTAACACTTCTCCTTTCTTCAGGTGCAGGGCATGTCATTCATAGCAGCTGTATTGATCTTGAACTTGGATACTGCAGATGCCTTCATTGCTTTTTCTAACCTTTTAAATAAGCCCTGTCAGATGGCATTTTTCCGTGTGGACCATGGCCTTGTAAGTATGCAAAAAACCTGTAATCAGCATGCTGTGGATGATGTGTAGAAAAAGTTTAAAACAATAAAACTTAATGATTTCAGCAGCTTGGAAAATAAATCAGAATTTATTTTAAACCAACACACTTTATAAACAAAAAAACCCCAACACACATATGCAGAATCCCTCAAAAAAGTGAAACCCAACCAAAGATCACCCCATCAACCTTTTTGAACAAGACATGTGAATGAAATTGTTGAGTAGCTATTTTATGATGCTCAGAGAATAGTTATGAGAATATTCCTGTAGGTGGTTTTCAGTGCTGCAGTTGAAAGCTGAAAACACCTTAATGTAAGTGTCTTGAAAGTACTTTTTATCATAGGTAATAGGTTGCTAAAAATAGACTGTTGCAGGGAGAACCAGGTTTTCCATATCTTCCTGTAGCAGCTCTGTTTGAGTCCTACAGGCTTCTTTTCAGAGAAGGAAACCTCTGACCCCTCAAATTTTCACTGGGAGCTGACTGCCTGATTTTCTCTTGAGTCTCTAAAATTTCGTGTCAGCAGGTACATTAGCAAAACAAGGCGCATCTCCTCAAATGTGGTTTTAATTTACTTTAAAGGTATTTTTGTGTAAAATGTGTGGCATTCTGTATTTCTTTCTCACTTACCTCTTAGCACTGTGAAAACAGGATCTGCCTCTTTAGAGTTCAAATGCAAGAAATAAAGTAAGGGAATGGATGATGACAACAGTCACTGTTGTTGCTTAAGAAGTAGACATGAGAAATCCTATCAGTATTCCAGCTGGAAAAGCATTCCCTGTTCAGTCCCTGAATTTCATCAGTTGTAAATACCATGGGAAAATGTGCCACAGGGCAGACAGCATTGCTAGAAGCAGTATCAGCTATCTCCATTACAGTACTTGGAAAAAGAGGACATGCTCATGCATTTAGTGTGTAAATACGGTTTTTGTAAAGATGATTTTAGAATTGAATTGGATAGAATAAGATAAATATTTTTTTAGCTGAGCTAGTGGGTTTTGCAGTTCTTTCAGATAGTGCTGTTCTGTTCTGTTAGCCTGGCCAAACAGGGACTGTGGGATAAGTGTGTGCTTACAGAGGGCAGAGATGGTGATACATGAAATATTAATGTCATGAAAGCAAACCCATGATTTAACAACACAAGGAAAATGTCCTCTAATATTTCAAAGGGACTAGTGACACTTGGGTGAGACAGTTTTTGCTTTCTGTGGTGAACATACTAATCTGCAATGTACCCTCATCTTCTTGTGTCATCTTAATAAGCAAATGCTGATTTGTTGTATAGTAAATTAATAAAAAATAATACCAGCATAAGTTAGTTGTGTGAATAATAGTGATTTATATAGGTTTATCTTGACTTCGTTTGTTGGTTAATTTTATTAAACTATATTGTTTTTTCATTACCACTAAGGAAATGTTCTGTTGAATGTGAATTTGATCAAAATAACTACTTGTACTGCTGCCTACATTGCTATCAATAGAAATAACTGTAGCACTTATGTGTAAGGTCCTGCCTCTGCAGTACTTTTGAAAGTAGCAACTTCAGTAGAACTGTCTTACAGTGGTGCCAGCAGATTATTTTGAAAGTAGGACTGTCTGATGCATTTCCTGCTTCCTTCTTTATACTCACAGGTCTCATACGTGCTTGGATTTCATGCATTTAAAAATCCACCCTGGGAAGCTGTTTCAGGAGTACAGTTCTCTAAAGTGGATTCTTGGGTTTCTGGTGTCATGTTTGACATGAAGCCGTTTCTCAGTAACTGACGGTTCAGAGATTTCAGTAACTTCAGTTATTTCTCTAGCATACACCCATCTCTGATTGACTTAAAGCCTTATACTGGCTACCAGGCTCAGGTGTTTATTTGTCACTGTTAATGAAAGTAGTCAGCCATCTGTCACTTCATTCGGAGGAAATGGGAAATACTTCTGTAAGGACATTAAAAAAAATTGGGGAAGAAACTTTTCATACTTTAAGAGGATTTCACACAGAAGTCCCCAAAAGGATCCCTTTTCCCTTTTACCATCATAATGTTTTGGGGAGAAGTATGCTGTTGTAACTCATACTTCGAAGAAATCACAGCCTTTCTTTATTGCTTTTATTGGGATTTGTATTACTGAATCATTCAAGGACTTTGCTTAACTTTTCTTCCTGTAGTATTAGTGAGGGTGATTAAATAACCTTTTGTTTTTAACTCGTACTTAAATGGAAAAATTTATTTTTAACATGTTCTCTGTTATGAAATTTGACTAAACACTCAAATTCTGAAATAACATAGAAGTCTTTGTGTTAAAAGCAATGAAGTTCAGGGATTATGATGTCAGAGAGTTACAAACTGTTTCTCTTGCATAGATGTTTTGTCCCAGTCTTTAAATTTTTTGTGTGAAACTCATATCTTCCTTTTTGTAAAAGAAATGCCTATTATCTAAATGTAGAATGTGTGGTATTATGTTGGTATTAGACTATTAGAATAGCTTTGGGATTAGAATGTGATTTATGACTGGAATACACTGGATTCTTCACTGTTGCTATGGAGTATTAACATTATTTTAGTTTCGTATTTCATTATGTTCCATTGGGTCTTGGATTTTATTCAGTATAATATTAAATTACTGCCACAAGCATAAAACATCATTCTGTTACAAGTATTTTGAGAAATCAGCAAAAAACTTCTCTCCTGCTGGTATTTTTCTTTCAGAAGGAAGCTGGCCAAGACCTAAAGCAAATGTTACATTGTTTAGTATGAGAATCCTATCTAGAGTGGATCTTAAACTCTTAGTGCTTGCAGATACTGCCTTTTATGTAAATGCTTAGCTCTTTTTAGTATCATGTAACTCATTGATCCTATTTTTGAAGAGTGTTAATCTTACAACAGATAATACCTTTAAGCTTGTTAATAATACAGCTAACTGCTTATTTTCTCCCTGTTTTATTTTCCCAGATGTTGACTTACTTTGCTGCATTTGAGGTATTCTTTGAAGAAAATCTGCCAAAGTTATTTGCCCACTTCAAAAAAAATAACTTAACTCCAGACATCTATCTAATAGATTGGTAAGACATTGAAAGTGTAATTGCTAATTTGTGTGACATACAGGTCCATGTCAGTATTCATGACAGAAACTGCAATGTTCTTACCTGGTTTAAAATTCTTCTAAGATAAAGGCTTTATTTTTTGTTCAGCACTTGAGTTGTCAATCCAAATCGTTCCCACCTGCTTCTCTGATGTTTAACATTTGCCTAACCTTTATTACTGTACTGTGTTAAGTTGGAATCTTTTTTTAAATACTGCTGGATAGAAGTGTTTATCCATATTTAGTGCCTGTTTGGATTGATCTTCTGAGAAAATTTGTCTGTTGCGTGTGCAGGTGTGTACCAGGGTTGTCTATTCAGAAAATATTGCCAGTCTTGCATTTGAAATGTGTGCTTTGTCCTGCACAGATCAGGAAAAGCGTAATTAAAACATTTGCCCATACAACATGAAACTCAAAGCTACAGAAAAGCTATTCCACTTAGCAAATAGGCAAGTAGAGTTTTTTTTTATTAGATGAAACTGTCTTTCCTTTAAGTTCTAGTATAATCAGAGGGAAAAAGACAAAGATCTTATTTGCACTTCTGCCAAATTTCAGTCAGGTATTATGCACTCTAGATTGAGTGTTTGCATTTGTGCCTATCAGACCTTGGTTTGGGGCAGTTAAAAAGTCTCTTTTCAGCAAGACTTCATTGTCAGTTTTGGGATGACATGAAAGATGTTTTGTGAAAAATTGTTTTGCCCTTACATTATTGACAAATTCTTCTGTTCTCAGGTATCTGACAAATACCTTAAGTAAAAGAATAAATGTCCAGTGGTAACAGTGGGATTTTTTTCCTGAGATTAATAAACTGTTATTTTGGAAAATATTTGTAATGTTAGTGAAATTTTACATGAATGTATCTGGCAGTACCCTGATCTTTAGGGTCTAGCTAGTAGCACTCAAGATGTTGCTGATCTCTTAGACAAAGACACATTTAAAGTAAATCAGTCCAATACAAGCTCAAAGTTTGAATATATTAATTTTCATAGGATTATAGAACTTCTGAGGTATTGGAACAGTCCTCTGAGATCATCTAATCTGAACCCACTGCTCAAAGTACAGTTAGTTAGAGCAGCTGGCTCAGGACCTTGTCCAGTTGGGTTTTGAGTATCTTCAAGGAACAACATTCCACAGTCTCTTCAGGCAACTCTGTTCCAGTGTTCAACCACACTTGTGATTAACAAGTTTTTTGTTTTCTTATGTTTAAAATGGCATTTCCTGTATTTCATTTTGTGCTTTTTGGCTCTTACCCTTTCACTGGATACAACCAGTGAAGCCAGGAAAAGTCTGGTTTGGTCTTATTTTCATCCTCCTATCAAGTGTTTTTAGCTATTTAGGTCCAAGCCATCTCTTCTAGCTAAACAGTACCAGTCTGCTCAGCCTCTTCTTCTGTGTCACACGTCCAAGCCTTTCATCACATTCATGGTGAACTGGACTTGCTTCAGTATATTCATGTCTCTCTTGTATTGGGAAGCCCAGAGCTGGCTTGTCAGTGCTGAGTAGATGGATGACCTGCCTGGGCATGCTGGCAGTGGTGTTTCTTGTGCAGCCCAGGAAATTGTGAACAATCTGCTGCAGAGTCATATTGCTGGCTTACATTCAGCTTGGTGTTCACCAGAACCTCCCTGTCCTTTTCTACAAAGCTACTTTGCATCCAGTTGGCTTCCCAAATACACTTGTACCTGGGCTTACTTCCTACCATGTGCAGGACTTGGCATTTCCCTTTGCTGAACTTCATGGGACTCCTATTGGCTCATTTCTCCTGTGTTTTAAGGTTGCTATGGAGTGGTATCAACCACCCTTCCCCGTTTTATATCACAGCACAACTGTGCTGTGTGTACAGTCTAACCCATCATCTGGGTCCTTAATGAAGACATTTAAAAGGTATCAAACCCTGGAGTACACTGCTAGTGGATTGGCTTGAAGCTATACTTCATGCCACTAAATGACAACCTTCTGAGTTTGACAGTTCCAGCCAGTTTTCAGTCCACCTCACTGTCTATCTAATCCATACTTCATAGGTTCATCCACAAAGATTTTATAGGATACAGTGTTGAAAATCTTGCTAACATCAAGATAAACGATGTCCGTTCCTCTCCCCTCTTCCACCAAGGCAGTCATCCCATTGGATAAGCTATCAAGTTTGGGCATGATTTTGCTTTCATAAATCCACCCTGACTTCTCGCAATCACCTTTTTGCCCATAATATGTTGTGAAATAATCTCAGAACTTTTTCTTACATTACTTTCTCAGGGATGGAGATGAAGCTAACCAGCCTGTAGTTCCCTGGATCCTGTCTCTTAAAGATAGGCGTGGCATTTGTTTCCTTCAGGTCCTCAGGAATTTCCCTTGATCACTGTTTGAAAGATATTTCAAAGATAATTGAGAGTGGCCTCACAACAACACTAGACAGTTTCTCCGCACACTTGTATATGCCCAATTTATTTAAGTGTTCCCTAATACGATCCTCCTCCAGCTAGGGTAGGTTTTCCTTATACTAGGCTTTTGCACTGGTCTGAAAAACCTGGGATTCCTAAAGGCAAGTCTCAGTAAAGACTGAGATGAAGTTGGCAGCGAGTACCACAGCTGCCTGCATGTTCTTTGTCACCGGGTTCCTTGCCCTGTTCAGCAGTGGGCTCATGTTTTCCTGAGTCTTTTTTTTTTTTTTTCTGCTGATGCAGGAAAGCCCCTTTTGTTGTCCTTAACATCCATTGGTCGATTCAGCTCCAGACGGACTTCCTGTGCTGCCTTTGCTTGATATGCATGGTTTGTATATGCCTGTTGCACAGAGGGTGGTGTAATATTGGCTTTGTGTGACTTGGCTGTTACACTGGGATTAAATTTTAATGCATCATGTGTAGGGGAATTGTTGGGGGTTGTAATGAGTAGGCTCATTTCTCCCAACATTTAATGGGAGAAATACCATGAGAAGGATTTTATGACTGAAGGCTGAGAATATAAAACTGCAGTAGATCTGTGCACAGAGAGTAGAAAAAGTACTAGGATAAGGTAGAAGGGAAGAAAGTCAGCAGAGGCTGACTCAGCAGAGGAAAGATGTTGAAATTGTATTGCCTCAATACAAAAAAAGCCTGTGTGTGGAGGAAGCAGTTGAATAAAAGGGACATCAGAATAAGATGACTGTAAACATGTGGGAGAGTAAATGGATAGAGACCACTGAAATCATCAGGTTATTGTATTTTTAATGGACAATAATGTCAATAGCAGTCCAGAAATTACATGAACCTGTTACATTATGAGGATGGTCACCTTACCAACGGGGATACAGACAAGACAGAGATATTTAATGCTGTCTTCACTTTGGTTTTTAGCAATGATGATGTGCTTTGGGGGTCCCAGGCCCCTGAGCTGGGAGACCATGGCTCTGAGGATGATAAACTTCCATTTGACCCTGAACTTGTATGGGATTTGCTGCTCCAGCCTGATGGTCTATGGGGCCTAATGGAATTCATCTAAGAGTTGGCTGATATCATCATGAGACCTCTCTCAGTGATTTTTGAACAGCCTTGAGAATCTGGAGAGGTTACATTTGTTTGGAAGCTGACAAACATAATTCTGATTTTCAAGAAGGGTGCCTCTGGAAACTAAAGTATCAGAGTCACTACAGTGACTGGTAAAATTATGGAGAAGATTATTCTGGGACATACTGAAAGATACCTGGAGGATAGCACAGCCAGCACAGGTCCACAAGCAGGACTTTCAGTGCTTCACAAACTTAATTTCCTTTTATGACAAGGTTACCCACCTAGCTGGGTAGATATGATACTTTTAGACTTCAGTAAAGATTTTGATACCATCTCTCACAGTAACCTATCCAGATTCTGTACCTGGGATGGGGCAATCCTGGATGTATGGACATACTGGGGAATGAGATGTTGGAAAGCAGCACCATAGAAATGGACCTGGGGGTCCTGGCCAGTGGCAAGCTGAACATGAGCAAGCAGTGCCCTGGCAGCCAGGAGGGCCAGCCCTGTCCTGGGGGCATCAGGGACAGCATGGCCAGCCAGGCCAGGGAGGTGACTGTCCTGCTCTGCCCTGCACTGGGGAGGCCTCACCTCCAGTGCTGGGGCAGTTTGGGGCACTGCAATGTAAGAAACATGGTTAACTGTTAGAGGGTGTCCAAAGGAGAGCAGTGAAGATGGTGAAGAGCCTTGAGGGGAAGCTGTGTGAGGAGTCACTGAGGGCACTTGGTCTGCTCAGCCTGGAGGAGACTGAGGGGAGACCTCATTGCAGTCACAGCTTCCCTGTGAGGGGAGGAGGAGGGGCAGGCACTGATATTTTCTCTGTGGTAGCAGTGCATGAAGCTGTGTCAGGGGAGATTCAAGCTAAATACTAGGAAAAGATTCTTCTTCCCAGAGGGTGGCTGAGCACTGAAACACGCTCCCCAGGAAAGTGGTCAAGGCACCAGCCTGACAGAGTTCAAGAAGGTTTCAGACAATGCTCTCAGGCACATGATGTGATTCTCAGGGTGGCTCGTGTGCAGGACCAGGAATTGGACTCAATAATCTTTGTGGGTCCTTTCCGACTTGGGGTATTCTGTGATACTGTGGATTACTAGTTGCATATGATACTGTCATAAATAAGGTGATTGCTGTGTAGGAGAAATTAAAATTGAGAATCCTCGTGGTACAGGCATGTTAATATCATGCTATTGTCTAACTTTACATTGTACAGAAGAAATTCTGAGAAACAATACCAGAAATTAGGGGTTTAGAAAAAAAGACTGTTTTGACAGAAGGTTGAAGGTTTACATCTCCTTCAGCAATTTTGCTTTGATAGAATACTCTTTACTGTATTTTCTTGAGTGAATATTTACATGATTAGTTGTTCTCTCTTAGTACATATATAAGGAAAAAAACAAACACAAAACCGAAACAAACCAAAAAGAAAAATTACTGACTTGTGAGTGAAGAACTGAAGTGATGAAGTCTCGTGTTGAAATGTTATTGAAGTGTCTTGAGGCATATCAGGTCCCCTTTTTGTTACCCCTGTGGGTGTTAAGGGCACTTGAAGGAGACTTCAGTGAGGAGTGACTGTGGATGGTGCTTCTCAAGGTCTTTGTATCAGTGAACTGACAATTAACATTTCTTGCTGACTGCCTGCACCCATATTCAAGCTGTTTATTTTAATTCCAAGGACAATTTATTGTGTTCCTTCCCATCCCTAGAGAGTTAGAACACTGATCTTGCACAGGAATGTAGGCTATTTGAGATAGACCTGCCCAATACCTTATTAAACTTTTTCACACTTGAACTACACAGCTCATACTGCTCTCCTTAATTTTGTTAGACAGTGTAGGTTGTATTCATGTAAAACTTACGTATTTTACTTAAATATATGTGTAAATGTATTCATAGGTGTGTGTGTGTGCACATAAATATACATACTTTCTACTTCAAAATACTTTGATCCTGTAGGAAGCAGATTTTAGACTTTTTTTCTTTAAATTGCCACTAAGGGTATGGCTGCAGTGTATTTAAAGTCAGGGAAGAATATGGTACAGCATTGCTTTGAGTAGGCAGACCTTTTGCTCGTAGGTAAAAATCTCTCTGAAACAGCCTTGCTCTAACATTACTTTTGATTTAAATGAACATTTGTTCTGGGCTCCAAAGGGATGCCTGCTGCTATTCTAGTGGCTGGTGTGGTTACTGTGCAGGAATGTGCGCAGTAAATCTCAGCTGGTGCCAGCTCTGGGAGGCTCCAGTAGCCAGTGCTGCACAGGCCAGTTGCTGGGAAACCCTCCTGCTCCTGCCACAATTAGAGTGGAGACAAGTAGTCTGCTTTGTGCTTCTTCCTGTCACCCGTGCTGCAGAGAACAGCAGTAAAATTGATGTGCTTAAATCAGTTTTGAAGGGATATGTTCCAAGAAAAAGAAATGTCCATGGGCCCAGCTGTGCAGATTTTCTTGGAGCTGGTAGAGGACTTAGGGAGGAGAGCCCCCCTGCCAGTTTAGTTCCACTGCTGCTTTCTATGATGGGAAAACTCCAAGGATTGAATAGTTTAATTAAAGGTACTGTTTAATTAAAGGACATTATTGGGGGATACCTGCCACAAGTAAGGCATCTTATTTAAAAAGGACCCATGTGCTTTAAGCCTAAATTCCAACTGATAAATCTTGTAGAAAGAATTCAAAAACTATACATGGTTTTACAATTTTTGGTGAGTATAAAGGGCATCAAGTGTGAAAAACCCATAAAGAGCAATGTGCAGTCAGGTTCACAAAGAACAGAGGGGAAATAGTGCGTCTGAATAGTCCAGTTTTGCCCTCTCATTCTGTCAGCTGATGTTCCACAGGCTCTTGTGAGCAGCATAGAATGTGGATTTGCCAAGGACAGATGCTGTCTATTTATGGCCTGCTGCTGCTGTACAAACACCTCTTTATCCCTACTCAGGAAAATTATTTTGGCAATAATTATAGCCAAGGGCTGTGTTTGTACTAATGGATTGATCAGTGGTTCTTTAGTTTACATGGAGTGTTGATTGTGCTTAGTGAACATGAACTTTTTATTGACACCATGTGCCTGTTAGGATAAAGGTCCAAGCCAGTTTGTGTGGCTGTTTTTAGTGGGCACTTCCAGTTAAGTATGTATACATTTGCTTTCTGTTACTTTGAGAAAAGCATAGCCCATGCCCCCCCAAAAAAGCTCTCATGCAGACAGCATTTTATATTAAATAGTATTTACTGTTCTTTTTTCCATATAAAAAACAAAGTAAACACTTCCACTTTTTTTTAGACTGAAATGATTTTAAAATTTACAGAAATGGGAAAGGAATGTGTAGTGCAAGAATAAGAGATCTGATTTGCATCAGTGTTGTGTGTGAGTTGCCAATCCAAAATCTGGCCCACCTGTCTGCATTGCTCTTGCTAATATTTTATAAAGACTTTTTAATTAGAAAGAAAAGAGAAAAAAGGGGAGGAGGGAAGAAAAAACAAAGGAAAGAAGCATGGAGCTTATGATTATCATGATAGCAGTGCTTTGCTTTTCTTTCTTGATGACTTTATGATCATATGGTTTCGATGTGAGCAGCAAACTGGCCAGGACTTCATGCATCTACCTCAAAGTACACTTTCATCAGAAACAGGGCTAGGGAGGAACAGGAGCATCTGGTGCTTCTTTTCTTCCTCTTCCAAGCAGAGAGAGGCCAGGAGCCTGCTCCTGCCTTGCTCTGACACTGGACATCTCTGTGTGAGTTAGCTGTGTTGTCTGCACCTGTGGCTTGCAAGAGAGCAGCAGACAGAAATCACCCTGCAGTACAGTGACAGCAGGTCATGCAAGGAGTGTGCCAGTGCTGCTGAAAGACACTGCTAGAACTGCCTCAGTCTGGCAGCTGCTTTATTACTCCAATAAATTCCAGCTGAGTTTCAGACCAGTAGCTCAGATGTCTAATAAAAAATGTCTTTCAGTAGGAAATGTTTGAAGAGATGAAATGCTGTATCCATTCTAAGCAGTGATTCCTACTGACCTCTCACTGCTTATTCTAGGGGGCTCAGTCTCTGCCGTTAGTGCTTGATGAATCAATTCATGCAAATATTAATGAAAGTTAATTGTCTTGTTAAGTCCTGTAAATGGCACTTCCATCCAAATTATGAAGAGCTCAATATCAAATACCTGACTTGATGTGACAGCTTTTTTGATGCAAGTAAATCCTTTCATACAAAAAAAGTGTTCTGATAAATAGTTCTTTCTTTTGACAGTTAATTTTCTGCATAGTTGGAGATTTAATACAAGTGGATTATTAAGGTTAGGTCTGAATCATGACAGAATAATGGCTTTTGTGAATAAAAACTGGTCCATAAAGTTGACATTGTTACTTATCTTTGACAAGGACTTGTTTCTGGCTGGGTGTTTGCCTGCTACTTGGTCACCAGGAAAGGACTCAATTGAATTGCTTCCTATTACACTGTTCCTTTTAAATTGAAAACCTTTTACTGTTTCCTGTTTGTGTGTGTGTACCAGACGAAAGTCTTAATTCTGCCATGTAGGTATTCTGTGGCAGTATGGTTTTATATGGTGTGTGACTGTACAAAATTTTGAGTGTACAATGTAAATGAAGTCTGCAGTGCACGATCAGCCAAAGAAAGAGCTTATATTGTGCTTCTTACACCTTAATGTATGTGTGATGAATGAGTGTGTGGGTTTTTCATCCCAGACCAATACTTTTTGTTCATTTATTTTTATAATTCTAACTTAGCTTTTTGGAGAACAGGATTTTACATGTTTCCGCTTGTTAAAAGAAGATTGCAATGAGATGTAAAAATAGGAAAAACGGTAAAATCCTAAGTATCATAAACCTGCAATTCACTTGTCACCTGAATTTGTGCAAATGTTAGTTTAGTTTCTTCAGGATGTTAATAAAATGAATATATTTTCTCTTTTTTCTAGTGTGGTGATTCACACAGAAGCCATATACGTAACAACACATAGTTCAAATAAATTTTTATATAGTAAAAAGCAGATAATGCAGAAAACCTTTGATTATTAGATTTTGCTGTGAAAATACATTACTACATATTCTATACCTATATATGTGTATATATCTGTTCCATTTTATCTTTTTATTGTGAATCCAAATTTCCCAAATAAAAAAAATTGGAGGGGATAGAGGGTAATTTTAAACACATGAAAACTGCTGTTCAATTCAGCATACTTAAAAAGGAGCTTTTTGTTAAAAGCTGTGGGAAAGTTCGATTGAAATTTGAGCCTTTGCTGACCTCTGCTGGGGAGAGAATTCTTTGCAGTTTTACAGAGATTTTTATGCCGTGCATCTGTGGAAAAGTTATTTCTGAATTCTGAAGGAAAAAACTATAACTCTTTCACCTTATGCACTGTAAAATGATTCCAGGAAACTTAATTCTCATTGCTTGCTGTTAGGTCATTGTTGGTGGCAATGCTCCTGCTCTGCTGTGCAGCGAGATGTTGCATAAAGGAGAGAGGAGGGAGCAACTTTTTGTTTCAGGCTGCAAGGCTGTCAGAATTTTGGTGAAGGAAGAAATGTGCTCATGGTAGTTAATGCGAATAGAGTTTTAGCAACTGGGAGAAGGCTGTGGCTCCTGGTATTACCCTTTCTCTTCAGGGATCACATCTACACACTGAGCCACCGTCTTTTATAACCACTATCTACACCTCTCTGGACATCCTGCCTTGCCTGTTTCTCTCAACTCAAGGGAGTTCAAGCTGCTCCTTCCTCCAAAACTTATGCTATTATTACTTTGCCAGTCAATCTAGCCTGGAACACAAGAGTTAATTTTACTCATCTCCTTTATCTGAACCACAAAATTTCCATTGCAGTTTATCTTCAGTTTTTTGAGTTTTTGCAACTAAAAGTGCATCAGTTCTCAGCTTGGAAGTGATGATTAAATAGGTCTTTGATTACAGCTATGGTCATTGCAATCCTGTTGTAAAACCATCTATATTGTTTCTTCTGGTATGATCAAGAAAATCAAACTTAGAGACCATGCCTTAATGGTTGTACAATTTTATATTGTTTCATGGATTGGTGTGCTGCAACTAACAGAAGTACTTCTGAAATATAAAAAGGAATATTCAATTACAAATACTTGAGAAGCCTCAAACTTACTGATGTTTGGTGTGTGTGTTTCTGTGAGTATCCAAGACTTCTTGTCTAGTAACTCTGAATATTTTGTTCTGCCTTTCAGGATATTCACATTGTACAGCAAATCTTTGCCACTAGACTTGGCTTGTCGTGTCTGGGACGTGTTCTGCCGTGATGGAGAAGAGTTCTTATTCCGTACAGCGCTGGGAATACTAAAACTTTTTGAAGATATTTTGACCAAAATGGACTTCATTCATATAGCTCAGTTTTTAACAAGGCTACCAGAGGACTTGCCTTCGGAAGAATTCTTCACATCTATTGCTGCCATTCAGATGCAAAGTAGAAACAAAAAATGGGCTCAGGTAAAGAGGATGCCAGTCTTTGGTAACTGATGATTTTACTTTGCTCATGAAAATGGGGTTTGTCAGCATGTGGAAGAATGTTTTAGCTGACCTTGTGTTTGATTTTATGAGTAGGTAGGACTGTGTAGCTCTCTCCATGCTTTTAGCATACACTGAGATGAGTGGATTCCCTCAGCTTAATCTCCTCTGGAAGGGAGAGATCAGTCAACATTCAAAACTGAAATATTGAGTGACATTTATGAAGTAAAAAGTCACACAACTTTGAAAATTTATTAATTGCACAGGCTGCTGGCAGCATTACAACTTGATACTTAAAAGCAAAAATCCACTCTTTGGGAGAAGATGACAGTTTGTCAGGACACTATCGTACAGCCATTTTAATCTTGAAGATCTCTGCCTAATTTTGGGCTCTACAGAAGTGATTGCATCTCTGACTTCTTTATTGGGAATTAGCATGTGATTTCAGAAATTGTTTCATCACTTTAATTTCAATTAAATTCCAATTTAAAGAAAAAAGATGTGTCATCTGAATGTGGAAATCATTAAGTGGCTGTAGCAGCCATTCATGTTGGAGAGTTGAAACTCCCCCTTTTTTTTACCTTCTTTGTTCAAAGCAGCGATACAGCCCACTTTGAGTCATTCCATAATAGAGCTCTTCCCATTTCATCCAATTGTTTTTTTGCAGAGAAAATGAAAGGCAGTGTTAAATGTAGGGGTTGGGGAATTCAGCTGCAACTGGGTGTTTCTGGTTCTTTCCTGGGGTAGCCGTGCCTGTAGATGCTGGGGATTGTCAGCCTTCTCTTCGAGATGATTTCCAACCTTCACAGCAGGAGTGGCTCCACAGGTTGTTCAGTTGTCTCACCTTCCTTGAACTTGTCATGTGTGCATGAGGATTGCATTCCAAATAAATGCCCAGCCTGCTGCTGCTTCCCTCACGGGGAAGGAGAGACAGGGGTCCTATTCTGCCAAGTACCCCAAATAACAAGCTTCAGAAGTGTGTGTTGGGGGAAGATGGAGTTTAAACCTTTGTCAAATCTGTTTCTATCCACTGTGTCACAAGAACTTATGGAAGAGCTCTCTTGTCAGTGGAGAGGTTCTCTAAATTTCATTACATTTGATAGTTAAAATAGTATTTCTCAGACATAATTGGAAACTTTCAGAATTAATTACTGAGTAATTTTTAAAATCTAATGCATTTCTTCTCTCTCATTTCTTGAAATGTCCAGATACTGGCTGCTCTGCAGAAAGATAACCGGGAAATGGAAAAAGGAAGTCCTTCACTCAAACGTTAATGTTGGGTTTGCCTCCAGTGACTCCCAGAAAAAGAGCTAAAGTGGCAAAATTATTGAATACCATTTGACATGTATGAGCCTGCAAATCAAAGTGTTAGTTCAGAGTTAGAGTTATATTTAGTAGTAGAATAGCCTTAAAGGGGAGAGAAGAAAAACGAGGAGGAGGAGTGAAAAAAAATAAGAAAGGAAATTAGGGGATAAACCCTTTATAAATTAAACCTAGGCCTAGCCTTAACCTTTTAGTGGTATGAGCATATGCTGTGGAGAACATTACACATTCTGTACTTCTGATGAGGGCAGTGAAACAAAATAATATCGAGGGTTTGGGGTTTTCTAAATTTTTTTTCTTAGATGTTTGAAGAGACTGGACATTCAGCAATGTTGGTTGCTTTGACAGCTATTCCCGTTTCATTCTTAGGCAGGATATATTTCCAGTACCTGTAACAGTAGCTGGATCTGGATTTTAGATAACTGGTGCTGGAATTTTAAATTATGTAAGGACCATTTCTTTAGAAATGCTGCTGATTTTGTAGGCTGTGGGTCCCATTTACCAAAGAAATCATGTAGACATGTAACTACATTCCTTTCTTTAATAAGAAAAAGTTAAGTAGAAAGTAAGTTTGGAAAGGAAGTCAAACTAGCAGTGCAAAATTAATTATTCTTTGGGATGCCTTGGAAATTTATTTTTCTAGTCTGGATTCATATGGAGGAAATTCCATCCATCAGACTAGATTCCAAACTCACCAAGAGGGTTCTAGTATTAAGGTGGCATCATTTTCTAATTGTACTTTTTCCTCTGTTTGAAGCCAAGGTCACATACTACTAAATGCATGTTTCCATGTGTTCCTTTCCTGGGGCGCTGCTTTGGGATGTTCTTGCCTACCAGCTACTTACTCATGTGCCATGTGTCCAGCCATGGAGATAAAACTGGACTTAGCAGATAAACTGATAAATGGTTAAAAGCAGTTTTGGTAGCTACTTTAAACCCAGCTTTGCTCACTGGCAGAACTAAGGAGGAAGGGTGGTAGGGGAGCAGTTAATGTTTGCCAGTGTTGCTGCTGAAAATAAAAGGTTTTGTGGAATCTCCTGAAGCTGCTTCTGCTCCCACAGTGGGAAAGTTATGTGGAGCTGATCCATAGAGTGACAAGAAGTTTATTGGGAGATGTGCCAGATCACCATCAGGATAATTACAAGCATCATTCCTGAGCGTTTTATTTGACCTCTAATACATGAGAGCAAGTTACAGCAGCAGCGAACTGCCCTTATATCAATTCCTCATACATCTTAGATACTCCCTGCATTCAGGTGAATGTTGAAGGGTAAATCATGAGTGCCTCTGATTTACAAGAGTGTTTATTGCATAGTGTATATTTTAAACCCTATTTTATACTAATGATGATCACTGAAAAGGGAAATGTAACTGAAGCAATATTTGTGTTAATGGTGAACCGGCATTACTAAATCCTCCAGCTGTATGGTCAGCAGTTTCCCAGTGCTCTCCAGCTGGTTTATGCTGATTATTTTGGCATTGTCTGAATAAAAACAAGAAGAATAGTTGCACACTGCTCAGCTCAACATACAGTGTAAAGGGCTGTGGGACATAATCAAAACACTGTCCTTTGGTACAGACATTATTTCTATGAGAGATAATTTGATTGTAATATTAAGAGTGAGAACAAGATTCCCTGGTGAGGACTCCTAATCACTTTGAAAGATGTGTAATGCAAATGCAGCCTACAAGTCCAATACCTCATTGACCTCTTCTGTCTACTTTGTGTAGCTGATGTAATGGATGTGGATTTTCGTTAGTCATCTCAATTCCTCCTCAACACATCACCTAGGTCATCACTTACTGAAAATAGACGTTAAGATGTGATAGGAAATATGAATTTGTACAGAGTTTGTCCTCCAGTGACTGGTACTTGTATGCTCCATTGCTTTGAAGTGCAATAGAAAGCAGGAAGGTCAGTAAGTGTTTTTTAATATTACTTTTTCTATTACTACAACAAATAATGCCTTTCCATAAAGAATACGAGAGGCCTACCATCCGAAACATTTGCACTATGCTTTTAAATGGTTTATTGAACACAGAGATCACTTTTTCCTCAATATATATGTTTAGGTGGTACTGTAACTGGCTTTGTGATTTAAGTCTTCATTGCAACTACATTTGTATTTCTTTTAAAGCAAGTCTACGCCGTGGCTCATTTGTCTGGTTAAAAATGCATTTTTTAGCTACTAGGTATCTTGGCAGCCATCCACAGCCTGTTCTTTTTCTCTTCTCAATAAGATGTTGAATGTAACAGTGACAGTGGGCATAGTTGTGGGGAAAAGGCCTGCTGCAACACTTGTGCACTGTTTGTTATTTGCAAATGTAACTACTTTGTTTTGTGATTTGATCTGTTCTTAGAAGTTGTATATATTTTCTAAATGATTTCTTTGTGTATATAAGGTATGTTCTTTAATGAAGAAACAGCAATGCAATAAGGAGCTTTGCACAGTTTGTTTTCAAACAAAATACATGTGAAAAAAATCACCTGCCTAAACATGCAATTATTTCAACTTCTCAATAACATGATTTGAAGGTAATGCTTGAATTTTGATAAAAACAGAGCTGAGTAGTAATGGCATAGAATTTCTTGCCACTGAGCTTTTCAAGTTTCTTGCAGTATACCAAATCTCTTAATTAGCTAATACAGAAATCTTCTTTAAGAAATTCAGGGAATTGCATTTAAAAATTGACAATTTTATTGTTCAGGTACTTGAAAGTATCTGTAACAAGATGCATGAGATTTTCTTTCATGGAGCAAATGTCCCCATCAAGCATTCTTTTCTTCATGGGTTTAAAGAAAAATAAAACTGCTGCAATACATGAAAGGTACCACTGTATGTGCAGCAGATCAGAGAAACCAGAAAACTCCAACCAGCTTTGGGATTCTTTATAATCTGCACTTTATAATACAGCAGTTTTGCAACTTCAATCTGCAGTCAGTCATTAATGTTACTTCATTTAGTAAATAATTTCATTTGGGAAAAAAAGGTACCTTGTAACAGCTTATTTTTGAATGTTTTAAAACAAGAATGATATATAGACAAGTGTTGGTACATCTCCTGTACATCCTGTTTAAATTGAGTTATGTAGTTACCACATTTGTTTTGTTTAGATATGTGTATCAAACTGGAACTTTTTTCAACTGTAAATATATGTTTTTGTTAAATAAAGTCATGTAAAGTTATCTTAATCAACTGTTGTCAGTGTAATTCAGATATTAAAAATTCCAGTACTAGTCTTTCACACAGGTGGCTTTAGCAGTTTTTGTCTGTTCAAAAAGAGGACTTTGGGCCATTTGTGTATTGAAGGTGGAGGACTTTTTGTGATGCTTTCCAAGTTCTCATGTTAAAATACCTGTTAAATTCCCTGAGACATTTAGATCTGATACTTACTGTGTCTGGGGTTTTATCCCTTTTCATATGTCTTTCTCTGGACTAGGCCTGAGGTCTAATAAATGTATTATGAAAAATAGTTGTAAATACATCTTTGTGACATGCTCAGAACTCAGGAATGCTTAAATACCTTATCCTGGCTTTGTTTGAGAAGAATAAACCTTAGTTCATTGCAGGTTTCATGATCACAAAGCATTTTTGTCCTCAAGGCAATGTTATTTTACTTCTGACATAGGCAGAACTTCAGAACTTGGAGAAGCTTCCTGTTGCTAAAGTGAAAAGAGGTAGAAGGGTCAGATAAAAGAGGGGAGAGAAGGCAGTGCTGTGCGACAAAGGTATGTGCAGAACACAGGAAAACCTTGGCTGCCCTGGTTCTGGTTTATCCAGCATGCAGCTCTTCCACTTCCTTTCACTGAAATATCTCCTGATGTGCAGAATTAGAACGTGACATCAGATTTGTTCTCTCTAACACTGATTCGATACTGAAAGATATTTATATTGTATCTGTTACAGGAGTTGTACACCTGATACCTTCTTTTTGAGTGCCAGGATTTCGTACAGATAGCCGAGCTCTTTCTTCACACGCTCACGATCCATGGAGCGGTGACCAGTTCTTTCCGAGCAGTCAAGGTGCTTCCAAGCGTTTGGATTTCATGCCTCAGCCTGGTGTTTTCTGCGGGGGCTGAGAGGAGTAGAACTAAAGGAAGAACCGCTCTGTTTCTTTACTCCTCTCCTGCCTGGGGCAGTGGTGATTCTGTTTGGGCTGTCGCGACAGTGACAGTGCCACGGCTCCTCCTCCGGCCCCGCCCCGCTTCCCCCGTTGCCAGGCACCCGCTCGGCTCCGCCCCCTGCCGGAGCGCGGCCCCGCCCCCCGGCGGGCGGCCCCTGCGTGAGGGCTCCGCTCGGGGCCGCCCCTCCCCATTGGCCGCGGGAAGGGCAGACGGGTCCGGCTCGGCCAATCGGAGCCGACCCCTCGCGCTGACACCCCCCCGCGCCCGCCAGCCCCGGCCCCATTGGCCGGTGCTCGCCGAGACCCCGCCCCCCAGGCGCGCTGCCATTGGCGGCGCGGGCACTGGGGGCGCGGCCGCGCGCGCGCGCGGGCGGGGGAAGATGGCGGAACTGGGGAAGAAGTACTGCGTGTACTGCCTGGCCGAGGTGAGCCCGCTGCGCTTCCGCTGCACCGAGTGCGCCGACATCGAGCTCTGCCCCGAGTGCTTCTCGGCGGGCGCCGAGATCGGCCCGCACCGCCGATGGCACGGCTACCAGCTGGTGGACGGCGGCCGCTTCACCCTCTGGGGCGCCGAGGCCGAGGGCGGCTGGAGCAGCCGCGAGGAGCAGCTGCTGCTGGACGCCATCGAGCAGTTCGGCTTCGGCAACTGGGTAAGGGGCGAGGGACAAGGGACGGGGGCGATCCTCCTCCTCGGACCAGCGGCCCTGACAGCAGCCCCGGGGCGCGTCCTGCGCTGCGGAGCGGGGCTGCCCCTCTCTCTCCGGGTGGGCTCCCCGCTGGTCCCAGAGCGCACCCGGCAGCTCGGACCTGTCGCTGTTCGAAGTTCTGTGTTTGCCTCCCGCCAGGCCGTCTGTGTCACAGATCTTGCACCTGCCTCTTACCGTGCTCAGCCTTTGCCTTCAGTATGTCCAGCTGCGGGCTGGCTGCTCGCCTTCAGTGGCACTGCACAGCCAGACTTGGTTTGAAAAAGCAGCAGTAAGAAAGCATCATTTCACAATCACAGAATGGATTATGTCAGGTTGGAAAGGACTACAGTGGGTCATGCCAGAGCACAGTGCACAGGATTGCATCCAGACAGTTCTTAACTATTTCCAGTGAGGGAGACTCCACAGCCACTCCGGGCAGTCTGTCCCAGTGTTCAGTCACCCAATCAGTGAAGAAACTCTTCCTCATGTACATGTAGGGCTTCCTGTGCATCAGTTTCTGCTTGTTGCCTCTTGTCCTATTGCTTGGCACCACGGAGCAGAGCCTGGCTCCATCCTCTGACGCTTCCCTTCAGATACTGATGGGCATTGGTGATGTCCCCTCTCAATTGTCCCTTCTTAAGGCTGAACTCCCAACTCCCTCAGCCTGCCCTTGTAAGAGAGAAGCTCCAGTCCCGCAGTCATCCTCATTGCCCTCCTCTGGACCATTTGATTCATTTTTCATTGATTTGATTTGTTGTTACTTATGTTTTCCTTCATTAAATATAAAGACTTTTTCAAAACCTTAAAATGTCAAATCATCGCAGCTTGCTTAGTTCTTACATAACTAGAAAAGAATAAATATTGTTACTCTTACAGGAATACTGTTTGCTTATTTCCGTGTTGCTCCTCAGTAATGTGAGATAAGCAAAACCCAAATTGTACAGTGCTCTTGGTATTGGCATGGGACTTGGAAAGCTTCCTGGTCATGGTGAGCTGGCTTTGTGGGAGTGCCATGAGTGCTCAGGAATCACCATGTGGAGCTGTTTTCGTGGCTCACCTGCCTCCATGCACTGTAAACACTCATCCAGAGCTGAAATTGCAGAGCTGATAGGAATATGGCCAGTATTGCTGGAGAAGTTTAGGTACTGGGAGTTTGCTTTTGACCAGCAAGGAAAATGTCGTGCTGTTTCCTGAGTGCTCATTATGCTGGAGATGTAATGGGAATCATTACATCTTTTATCATTCCTTTTTTTCTGTTTAGGAGGACATGGCTGCTCATGTGGGAGCATCCCGAACACCGCAGGAGGTGATGGAACACTATGTGAGCATGTATATCCACGGCAACCTGGGAAAAGCCTGCATCCCTGACACTATTCCCAACAGGGTGACGGACCACACGTGTCCCAGCGGCGGCCCGCTGTCTCCCAGCCTGACGACGCCGCTGCCGCCGCTGGACATCTCGGTGGCGGAGCAGCAGCAGCTGGGGTACATGCCCCTCCGCGACGACTACGAGATCGAGTATGACCAGGACGCCGAGACGCTCATCAGCGGCCTCTCGGTCAACTACGACGACGACGACGTGGAAATCGAGTTAAAGAGAGCTCACGTGGACATGTATGTGAGGAAACTCAAGGAGAGGCAGCGGCGGAAGAACATTGCGCGAGACTATAATTTGGTGCCGGCCTTCCTTGGGAAGGATAAAAAAGACAAGGAGAAAACTCCCAAACGAAAGATCACAAAAGAAGAGAAGGAGTTGAGGCTGAAACTGAGGCCTTTGTACCAGTTCATGTCTTGTAAGGAGTTTGAAGACTTCTTCGAGAACATGCACAAGGAGAGGATACTTCGAGCGAAGATTCGGGAGCTGCAGCGGTATCGGAGAAATGGAATCACCAAAATGGAGGAGTCGGCAGAGTATGAGGCAGCCAGGCACAAACGGGAAAAGAGGAAGGAGAACAAGAACATAGCTAGTTCCAAGAGAGGGAAGGAAGAGGGTAAAGAAGGTGAATTTGCTGCCATTGAAAACCTGCCTGGCTTTGAACTCTTATCGGACAGGGAAAAGGTGCTCTGCAGCTCTCTGAACTTGAGTCCTGCACGTTATGTGACTGTAAAAACTATCATCATTAAAGACCATCTCCAAAAACGACAAGGAATTCCTTCAAAGAGTCGCCTTCCTAGTTACTTAGATAAGGTACTGAAGAAAAGGATTTTAAACTTTCTGACAGAAAGTGGTTGGATATCCAGGGATGCTTCATGAAATTCAGCCGATCTGAAAGAACACAGCAGATGCCCATTACAGCCTCAAGGACTCCGTTATTTTTTCCTTCCCTCCCCGAAGATACAGAAACCATGTCGCTTAAAAACACAAAAGAGCAAATACATTAACCCCCCTGGTCATCATGATCCATGGTAGTTCAAATAGACTGTTGCTTTGGATCATGGCAAATACTTAATTGTGAAACTTCTACATTGGATTTCACTGCTTTTGGTACATTAGAACAGATTTTTTCTTGTGAACTTACTCAAGTCCGATAGTCCCAGAGTAGTTGCTTTAGTCCGTACTATTGGATAAATGAATACCAGTGTAATCCTTGCTTTTCTTTGAAGGTAGGAGAGTTTCATTTGGTGGAAACTTTCTTCAGCCTTTGTTTTGTTTTTTTTGGCATAATGCTGGCAGCAAAGTGAAGCTTACAAAAGTCCTGTGCTCAGGAGCAGGTGAGCAGGGACTTTTGTGACCATTGCTAAGCTTTTGAACATTCTCCTTAGTAACTACAGCCAAGGCATGGGGACACCAGGATGAGAGTTTCTGTCGAGAGCACAGCAGGGGTGAGCCGTGGCAGGGAGTGGAAGGAAGGAAATGTGGTAGGTGAGATGCCTCCAGGGACTTGTGCTGTGGAGGGGGGGTTCTTGAAGAATTCTCAGCTAATCTGGGCATTGCTTTGACCTGAGTTTCCTGAAACAAGCCCCTCTGAAGCTTTGACGTTTCCTGCTTGGTACTGGAGTGTCAGGAATCCCCAGCAGCTGTGGTGCTCTGCTCCAGAGGAGGGGTCAGCTACAATGAGGTACCTGATTTGGGCCAGAAGTGGGGTATGGGAGAATAGGCAGTGAGGTGTTTGGGAGAAGCTGAGAGCCTAAGGCAGCAAAATCACTGTTCTTCCTTCTTGGGGGAACCTGCTCCTCCTCCTTTGGGATCTTAACTGCTGAGCTCATACAGGCTGAGGAGGTGTAGCTGCCTTCTGAATTTCGTTGGGAAGTCAGGGAAAGGGAGCAAGATTCTCAAGTGGAGCCTGATTTCTGAGATTGGTCTTTAAAAACAAAAATAACAATTGATGCAGATTTGGTCAAAATGCACAAAGTGTTTGGAGGGCTTAATCCAACTACTGTAGGGTTCTAATTGCACATACCTTGAAATATACTGGCCCACGCACATTGAATCTGAATTTACTGACAAGTAGAAGAACAGTGCACCTTGGGAGGGATCTCCTCCAGTTTGTACAGCTGCAGCCTGGAGTGCTGCTGGGCACCAGCTGGGATGTAACACAGCGGGAAACACAAATGTCAGACCCACAGTACTGTTCTACTAAGATATGTTAGTTAAGGGAAAGATTTTTATGCCCATTTCATCCTTCAATTCCCATGCTGGTATTTAATCAAATGAATATGGAATGGTGCTTTCCACATGGAAGATGCAAAGTTACTTGTGAATAAGCCTCTCTGCTGGTCGTGTCTGGAGCAGGAAGCTGTGACTGGAGGCAGGCTGGGCAGGTCTTCTAGAGTGCAGGTGTACCAAAACTTGGTACCTGACTGGCTTCAATATGATTGCAAGATCTGGAAATGTCATCTTACTTTGATGCTTTGGGCTGTAGTCAGTGAGGATACCACAAAATCCTAAAACAGTATTAATTCTACAGTTTGGCAGAGGAATTCTGATCAGAACCAGGTTTCATTTAATACATCCAGCATTACCAAACTAGTGTTACCAGTGAGTTTAGAATAAAAGGGGTACAATTACAAAGCCAGCATTTCTAAGGAAAAAACCAAAACTCTAGTGCCTTTTTCTTTTGAGCTTATGATGTTATGTCCCTTCAAAAAAGGTAAGGGCTATGTCCTCTGGGATGTAATACTTTGGCTTATCTGTAAGTGGTTTGTTGTGGCATACTTGAGACAAAACTGTCTCTTCTTGGCAGCAGTGAGCAATGTGCTGAGTAGCTTTAATAACCACTTCCACCCTATATGCACGTACAAGCAGCACACAAGTTCATAAGGTATAAACCCTTGGTTATTTTCTCTTTCCTACTCCTGTGGAAAGGAAGCTCAGTCTTTCTTTTCAGCATTCTAGTTCTGCAATTTGGTTCTTCCTCTAACTTGTAACCTAACTGCCATAACATGCTGTTTTGAAGCCTCAATTCTGCATGTAGCTGGGAGTTTGACAACTGTTTTGGTTTTGGTTCTTCTGGGTTTTTTTCCCCTCAAATCTGTGATTTTCATATTTCTACACTGTTTTGGCACATCTAAGTTAAACTGAAGCAATAGCGTAAAGCCCATCTGAACAATAACTTAGGAAAAAAATCTAGGCACCAATGAGTCATTTAAACGTTGAAATGAATTCTGCATTTACACTTTGTAGCTTCTTAATTCCTCAACCTTTCCAAAATGTTTCTTTGGTGCTAGATGTAACTTATTGAACATCAAAATGAATGTAAAATAAAGTATTTTTAATGTATGCAATATGGATATCAATATTTATTTTGTACTTGCAAGCTAACTCAAGGTGGTAAATGTTTGCTTTAGCAAATACTAGTCCCTTGGAAAGGGCTTCCCTACAAGCAATGTCTCATTGTCAGCTATGCTTTTAATTTTAAAGGTGACTTGCACTAGAGGATGCTGCTGTTCCATATTTCACATGGAACTTATTTAGTCTAAGCATTCCTTTGTTATGAGCTGTTGGTTTTCTGTTTGATTGCTTATAAATTGAGATGCAGTTAATGTTAATCCAGCAATTTACTACAGCTATACTGCTTCTCTTCTATGGTGAAGGGGCTGAGATGGCAAAGAGCTCTTTCAACTTGTATTTTGTGTTGATCTCTAAGTGCTTCCTGTACTGTACAAATAACCCAGCCTTCATGTTGCTAATGACAAGGTGTTTTACATGCTTAATGCTCTTGACTTTTCTAATTAAAGTTATTACTAATGATAGTATCTGTCTTAACAGCATTGATGTAAGCCTATGAAAAAGCAACACTCTCTAAGCTGTTCAAAGTCCTGATCTTGTGCTCTGGGTAGGGGCTATGCTGTGTGTCCCATCCCAGCTGTTGGAGGGAGCCTCCATCTCATTGCATGTGCACTGCCCAGCACTGGGCTCAGATGCTGCAGAGATTCTGGCTACAGCCCCTCCTGCCCCCTGCTCATGGCAGAACCAGCACAGTGTTTGTAGGTTTGCACTGGTCTGTGACCATGAACTGCCTTGGAAATCACCCAAACTCAGCACTCTGCCCTTACTCTCTTGTGCGGCCGCCGCGTTTGATTCCTTTGCAACTGGAACAGGCTTCATGAGCCTTCTGCTGTACTCTTCTCACAAAATGTTTTTGTGTGTGCCCCAGTCACTCCTAAGTGATGACACATTAAATACTGTGAAGCAAGATACCCCATGAGCATGTTCAGCTCATCAGCTTCTTCTAAAGAAATGGAATGTTGCATTCATTTGAAGTTTACATTTGTAGCTGTGCCAGACACACAAACGCCTGTGCTGAAATCACACAAAGCCTAACTGATGTTGTGCACACAGCATTTTACTAGATTTTTGCATTGTGTATTGGTAAATAAACTTGTATTAAAGTTTCTTTTCATGATTGATTTGACAATAATGTAGCTTGGGCAATGAGGAAAATGGCTTAAGTCTTTGCAATAACAAGTGGAGATGCATTATAGCTAAATGTGATGGGTGGAAATGTCTATGAAATAGCTGGTACTGCTGGTAGCTTTGTTGGGTGCTTGAATTTCAGAACTACTTTCCTCTGTTCTTTGATCTCTTCAGTGCTCTTTCCTGGAGTGTGGCAGAGTGCACAGGTGGTTGGAGCTCTCCATAGACTGACCCACTCCATGCCACAGCCTCTGTGAGGGCAGGCCAGGGAAGGGGAACCACTTTAATGAGAGACTCAGTTACGAGCTTTAAAGATGAACCTTGTGCTGAACATTTAACAGAACCTTGTATTTAAGAACACCCTGAATTAACTGATATAGTCCAAAATGACAGTTAGTGTGAAGCACTGGGAAACTCATTAACAAAATCTTCATCTGCTAGGGAACAAGGTGTCCCTTTGTTTTACAAACTCCCTATTAGAAAAACTTCTATACTAAGGATGTTATTATTACATTTAGTTTAGATCCAGAGGGATTGGGAGGGGACAAAACAACACATGACAGTTCTTAGAAGGTATATAAAATGGAACCTAGTCTCTTTTTGACATCATTTGTGAGAACAGGTCCCAATCAAAGTGCAAGAAAACCGTTTCTTCAATCCTACTTCACACAACTACAGTGTGCTCTTAAACACAGATGGAGGAAAGATACTTCCAAATTCAACTTCAGTATATGGAATCCCCTTTTTCCCCCCTGTATTTTTAAACTCGATCTTTGCATTTTTTCCCCCTGTACTTCCTTAGTTTAAAAAAAACATTTTAGTTGTCTTCACACATCAAAAAATGACTCTTTCCTCTGCCCAGTCGAAGCATTCTTTCTTAAGAGTTGAGAAAGAATTAATCCTTAAATCTGACTAACCTCCAAACACTTCAATGCACTTAGACTGTTCCTAGTTAACTGTTTAATTCCCATGAGGGAAACCAGCACTGGGAAAAATGTCTTATGGAATGAGTAATCACTTCTCACCATGAGTAGGTCCAGTGTTCAGTAAGCTCTTGGCAACTCTGCATCTGAACCGCAAAAAATATAATCAATACCTGACCTTAAGGTAAGAAGCTCCTTAATTCATAACCAGAAACATGGTAAAAAATTCATAAGTACTTACTTTTTACAGGGCCTAATAAATTCCCTAAGTTTGAAGATTCTGTCCTGTGTGTTTTTAGTGTGGGCTTTCAGGATACAAGAGGATAGATCCTTTGTCAGTTGTGTAATTTTCCAGGTTCCACCCACTCCTATCAAAGTGACCAGACAAATGTTCAGATAATGATGTGTTGTATTTTAGCCTGATTCTGCGGGATTGGGAGCAGCAGGTGGAGTTAGACCTGGCAAGGGAAAAGTTCTGGTGCAACCTAAGATCCAAGCTGAGTAAATGTAAGAAATAATGAAAATGAAACTAAGTTCACACTTTTGTTTGAGCCACTTACATGCAATTATGTAAGTCTAAAAGAAATCACATACCCAACTCTCAGCAACTCACTTCTTTGGGTATTCTGGCTCTCAGCAGGATTGTAATTACAGTTTGCATAACTGATTGCAAAGCTGGAAGTTACGAGACCAGAAAAATTGTTTAAACCAATTTATACAACATTAAATTAAAAATCCAGAGATAGGATAAATTCTATTGGTTCTTCAATGCCATACAAATATTAGATGGTTTTCTTGATTCAGTATTAGTACAGGACAAAAAGGTTGAACAATTACAAAAGATATCTAATCTCCATTGCCATTTATTTACAGTTCAGAATTCACACAGGTTTCAGTTTCAGTTGTTGAGAGAGATTATTTTTGAATAGACAAAACAGGGCATTTATCACATCAGTGTGTAAATGCTGATGGGTGCTTGCAGAAAGCAGGTTATTTGTACATCACCCACTTCTGCAGTATGAGATTCTACAAAACCAAAGGAAGTGTTTGAACCACTATCTGCATTTTCAATCTACACACAGTGATGAACTTGAAATTGCAACATTCTTGTGAGCGTTTCATTCTTTCCAATTTAATTCACCTTCTCAGGAGCAATAGTTGTAAAAAACATTATCTAATCTAAAGCATTAGAGGGCTTAATGGCTCTTGTAGTTCACAGTGAAGAAGAGCTTATGGAACAGTGATGTTGAAGGCCACTAAGCAGGAGAATTTCATCAGTTACTTCCTTTTTACTGGGAAACCTCAACCAACTCATTTAAACTTCTCGGGGAGTAGAGGAACGAGGGAAGCATGGTGTGAGAGAAAAACCATCCAGCTGTTTAATAGTTGTATGGCATTTGAAACTCTCAGCTTGAGCAGCTAAGCGTCTTTCACAACCCCCACGAGGGCGGGCCGCAGCGTGCGCCCGTGCAGCTTATAGCCAATCTTGGATACCAGCGCGATGGTGCCGGGCTCCTGCCCCTCCACGGGAGCATGGAACAGCGCTTCGTGTTCGTAGGGATCGAACTTGGCTCCCACAGGGTCCAATCTGATCAGGCCATGCTTTTTAAACACTTTCTGAATCTGCATTTCTGTCATGACAAGACCTTCATACAAGCTCTTCAAGTGAGGATTGTCATCCTTAATTTCTTCTTTTGGAACACTTTGTGTTGCTTTCTCCAAAATGTCTGCAACTTCTAGTAAGTCCTTACAGAAGCTCTGGATCCCTGGAAATGCATAAAGAAGGAGAGAATGCAATTAGTCCACTGAGGGAAACAAGTGTTAAAACCCCCCAACCTCACAACCCCAAAATTTACAGCAATAATCTGCACTCTTAGACTTTCAAGAAGATACTGATACTGTACTAATTTGGGGTAAAATATCCTTTCCAGTTTTGGATGATAATAAAGAATTATTACAGATACCTTGAAATCCACACCATCTCCTTTACTTCTATGAAAAAAAATATGATTTCAACTCAAAAGAGTTAAGTTATGCTAATGACCTAACAGTTAAGATTCTTACAGAAGTTACCAAAACCTTCAGATGACCATGTAATTTCCTCATGTCTCTCTCATCACCTAATGTTCAAAGCATTATGTCGCTCTATTCCTACCCTTTAATCTGATGTCATAAAAAGATTTGCAGAAGACAAAGCATGTAATCAAACTGATGATGATTTCAAGAGATGAAGGAGGATTCTTCCTTGAATGAAAAGAACTTGCACCTCTCCCTCCCACTGCAGACCTCTTTTACAGAGTCAGCAGCTGTGCCTTGCAAATATTGAGCAATTTCCAAGTTAATCACAGTCCTTGTCCTGAAGCTGTTCTCTGGCTCACACTAGAGAGAATCTGGACTAATCTCACCTAAGGCATTAGCAATCAAGAAAAAAATCAAAATAGTTCAATAAAATAACACATTTCTACATAGAGGTAAGCAAAGGACAAACAGCACTGGGTTTTAGTTTGGTTTTTGGGTTTCTTTTTTTAAGCCAGAGTCAGCCTTTTTAATTCTAGCTCACATTTTGAATGGTTTTTCTTTTCCTTACCAAGAAGTGATATGACCATTACCAGAGGCTAAGTCTTTGGTTTAAACAAAAACCCCCCACAACTATGGAAACACCTTACAAGATCTGTGGGGATCAGCTAGTTCTCAGGAAAGGGTCTCTAACAACTGCACAACACTGTAGAGACTCAAGCTCTTTACAGAACAGTAACTAACAATGTCCAAGTAAAAAACCTGTCATGGTTTTAAACTAAAAATTAGAGCTGTGGTTGGAGCTGAACTGTACCAAATAGATAAATCAGCTGTCTAGTTATCTGGATCAAACCAAACTCTTCAGAAGGTGGTTTGGTTTTTTTATTGCGTACATTGTATTTGCAAATATCTCTGACTGCAACTCAGAATTTATGTAAGTCCCAGAAATGAGTTTCTCTTTTTCCAACAGAACAAGTAGTCACACACAAGCAATAAAACTTACAGATTACATGTAATCTAGTTTTCAAGATAAATTCATTTCTATTGTAGCACCTCTGAGCCTCAGACATGACTCCCAAGTCCTTTGCAGTAAATAGAACATTAGTGAAACAATGCTTATTGCAAATCACCCTCTGGATGAAGCACTCAAACACCCATGAAAAAGAATGCAAGAGTACTATGTACTTTTTTCTTACAGTACACATTAACTGAAAACCCTGTATTCAGAAATTAGAACTTGAGTACTGAGAATTAAAATACACAACTGTGTAAAAAGAGCAACTCATTTTTCAAGGCAGAGTGGCAGTCAAAACCAGGATAAAACAGCACTCTGCTGCTGCACCATTTGCACACAATTTCTGTTTTACAGATCTGTGCTGGAAATGTCAATAAAGCTAAATCAGATGTTACTAGCCTGGCTCTTGAAGATAGGCTGTTAGCACTCCTCACAGCCAGTGACTGTGCATTCCTAACACTGAAAAGAGTTCATTAATTTAGAGGTATTACTTCTATTTTAACGTTATCGCCTTCAACAGATAAAGGGCAAAAAAAAAAAAGAAAATCCCAAAATATCACACAAGAATATCCCAAAATCAAAAAAGAACCAAATTCAAAACAAACTCCAAGAACAAAAAACCCCCCCCCAAATAAAACCAAACCCCAACCAACCAAAACAACAAAACAAAAAACCTCAAGCAACCCAAAAAAACCCCAAGAAACCAACCTACCAACCAATCAAAATAACAAACAAACACAGCCCTCCCCCCCAAAAAAGAAAAAAAAAAACCAACCAAAAACCCAAACCAGAAGTCAAACCAATATTCCATGCTCTTGGTCAGATCTGAGACCAAAATATGTGGAAAAGGCAAACCTGAGGCTGCAAAACTTACTAAAAAATCTACTAATGCAGTACCCATTGTACGAAACCAGATACCAAACTTAAAGAAAATGTCAGCTGCTGACTTCAGCAGTTTAAGTCTTGCCCTTAGCTGGGAAGATGGTGACAACTCTGATGCATATTGAGGAATTGTTCACACCTCTCTGCCTCAAATGCATTTTTTAAGCAAGTAGTCAGAATCACGGGGAAGTACAACTTGTCAATACTGCAAGGACAGTCAGCTTCATTTTTCCAGGCTTTGCATTTCCTGGGTCTTACTGAGTAAACACCAGAGGAGCCTCCACTGACCATATAACTTTGCCTCTTCTACCAGTTTCTGGCTTCTTTGCCTCACGTTTTCTGCATCTGCCAAGGCACGCTTGTACTTGTCCTAAAGAAGAAAAACCAGTAACAGAAGTTATTCCTCCTAGTCAGGCAGCTGACAGTAATCCAGCATATTTGGTATAAAACAGCATTTAAAACAGTTTCACAGCCTAAATCCACCATTTAGGCTAATCTGAAACAACATGCTAGTTATCACACCATCCCCTCCTACCAAGACAAAAGTTTGCTTCACTTCACAAGGACAGAAAGGAGGGAAAGGAAATCATATGGTTTTCCAAACTCTTAGTATTTGTCAACAGATTAGCTGGAAAAAAAAATTCACTCTACAGATATGTATAGTTTTACGAGCCCAGTATTTCTGCTTTTTCTGCTGTGTGCTCCCAGAAATCCTCCATCAGTCATGAGGTACACAGACACTGCAGCAAATGAGATTCAACCCAGCCATGACTTTCAAACCATCTCTTCCCTCTCCATATATACCACAGAGTGCTTTCCAGTTTTCTCAGCCTTTGCAAACTATGAAGCCTAACTCCTCTGTTGTTTAGGTCAAGTTTTGGTCTATTCCTAGAAATATCGTCATTTACCAGCAGATGTACTAAGATGTGAAATACAATAAAATTAATAAAATAAAAATTCACTCTGAGTGCTTCACCAACTAACCCTGAATGACTTCCACACTGCATATGCTTCAGCTTTGTATGCCAGTGAAGAATCTCAAAACAGAATAAAAATAGTCAACAAGCTGCTTGAAGAGCTGCATTAGGCAACCAACAGCAAAGAAAGACATTAAATGACATCTCAAATTTTTCCTGTAGAGCTTTGGGAACGGCAACAGAAAGCAAACTCAATCCACACATGATCCACAGGTACTGATTCTATAGAAGGGGCTATGGGCTACCTCTTGAAGTCTCAAATGGTCCAGAAAGACATTTTCTTTTATTATTTTATTTTAAAGCACTCATTAATGTCTTTGCTTAATGCCCACCTCTCAGGGCATCCTTGAACTGCTGGAGTTGTGCACAGGAGAGAATGCAAGATACACGAGGCCACACAGAAGCAATGTGATGTTCAGCCTCGAGTCTGAAGGGCCCTCAGACAAGGTTTGAAACTTCCTAACTAAGGCCTAAGTACACTACTGTATAAAAGCCAAGCATCATTAACTCTGACCTTTGGAAAGTCGACAGCTGTTTCCATTAAGTCTACTCTTACCACGCACAAAATTCACACACCAGAGACACACTCACACGCTTCCACGGCTCCCAGAAATTACTTCTCCATTAAGCAAAACCTACGTAAAACTCAGTAACAAATTTTCAGGCTGGAAGAGGTCCAATTCCACCCAGAAACAGAAAAGAAATTATCCAAGATCTTAACTTTGGACCAGGAATCCATCCCAAATCTTGTAGTACATGTACTCTTAAGTTTAAAGAAATTACCAAATTGTGGATTTTATACAACTAAACAGGAGTCACATAAACAAACTGTGCACTGAGAACCCACAGTACAGGCTCTCGGGCACACGATTTGTAATATGTACAACCGAATAACCCAGAGACACTTACAGTAACATCTTTTAGTTGTTCTTCCAGTTTGGCCTTTTCTTCAGCTAGCAATTTTTCAGCAGAGCTGGGTTCCACCTTCTGCTCATTTTGGCTCTGACTCTGGTCCTCTTCCAAGTTCTGGCCAGTATTTTTCTGCTGTGTTGCTGCACAAAGCAGTCGTGGAGATGTTCTAAGGTAAAAAGATGGACATTACTATTCTGTTGCTTATTTTGTAAGATATCAGCATTTTCTAGACATACCAGACACTTTGACACATAACGTCCACAAAATTCTCACATCAAAACATGAATTCATACAATTCTAGGCCTGTGAATACTGCGTGCAGAACCCTCGTGAAAAGAAGCACATCTCCGGCCATTTAAACTGTAGCACAAAATAACTGCTGCAAGATATCAGCTTGTAACTGTCCACTACACTCAGTTTATAGCCACAGAACTTATAAGGGGAGTGTAAGTTTTCAGCACTGTGCTCTATCAGAAACAAATTCCGTGATGCAATCGCCGACAACAGCCTCCCCGAAAACACGCGCAGAACAGAGCTCGGCCGCTGGAGCGGCACCCCCGTGCCGCCTGCCCGCGCTGTAGAGCGAGCACCGCGGCAAGCACAGGCCTGCCTGTGTAAATAATGACTCTTCATCCCCTCCTGACGTTTCCAAGGCCGAGCCACCCAAGGCCGCGGATGCGGGATCAGCGCCGCGCTCACACGAGGGCTCGTATCGCCTCCCGCGGCATGGACACTCCGGGCCTGGAGCCGTCCAGGCTCCCCGCAGTGCCGGGCCGAGCCGGGCCGCTCTCCCGGAGAAGGGCAAGGGAGAGCAGCGAAGAGCGGCGGGGGATGGGGAGCGGCCCCCCCGTCCCGGCTGTCGGAGGGGGCTCCCCAGGGCTTGGGACCCCAGCGCGGCGAGACCGAGCCTCGCTCTCCTCCCGGTGCGGCGACGAGCGCGGCCCCGACCTGAATGTCCGGTGTCGGGCGAGCGGCGCGGCGCGACTCCCTCACCTCAGCGCGACGCTCAGTAACGGGAGGCGCGGGCGCAGCGCACCCCGCACGCACTGGGCCACGGCCGCCATAGCGCCTTCCTGCCCACCGGCAGCCTCGGCCCGCCCCCCGGGCCCCGCCAATCAGCGAGCGGGCGGGCCGGGAGTGACGCGGCCGGGAGCCAATCAGCAGGGCGGACGCGCCGCCCCGGCCCGAACCGACGGCTATTCCGGGGCGCGGCGGAGCGCCCAGAGGGGCGCGCGCGCCTCGCCCCACCGTGACGCGCGGTGGGCGGGGCCGCGGGCGGGGCGCGTGCCCGGCGGCCATTTTGTCTCGTGCCGGGGAGGCGGAGGAGTCCTGTGCTGTGGTGTGGTGTGGTGTGGTGGCGCTGTCGTGGTCATGTCGTTGCTGCCCCACCTGTGATTGGAAAAGTTTGAAGATTTTAGCTCATTTTCATTGCTGGATAACCCCGTTACCAATTACACCCTACAGGACCCATCAGCAATTTGCAAACCTCCACACAGAGGTTTCAGTCCACACACACTGCCTGTAGCTGCTGTGTACGCTCTTGCTGGACAATAATTTAATGAGCCCATGAGCTTTCATTAAAAAGCTTTCATTAAATGGGATAATGCTGCTAATCCACTAGTTCCACATCTGGCCACCTGTTTGTGCAAGTGTCCTGTGTAACTGGAGACTGTGGGAACCCTGCTCCGTGACACTGGGAACTGGTCAGTTGCTTTGTCAGTATCTTGTTAATGGGGAGGGGGAAAAAAAATCAGGGTCACGTATTTATTGTACAGCAGGGAAGTTGAGTGCTAGATTATGCACAGATGCCTGAACACCAGCTGTTAGCCTGATTCCTGCATGCGCTTGTGCACTCTCCAAATGAAATCTGAAGGATAAAGATGCAAATTCCATAATGCAAGTTTAGTAGATGTTATATTCAAGTGAATAATGCAACTGTGTGCTGAAAAAGAAGGTGTGGAAGACATTTTTGGCTTTCTGCATGAGAATCCTGGTGGGACCTTGCTCAGTGCAGTGGAGCTTTGCCAGAGCACACCGAGGTTCCAACGTGGCCTTTATTCAGCAGTTTGGTTTGCCTGGGATGAGTTGGGGCTGTGCCACAGCCTGTGCAGAAAGCATGATAAACAGTACATGAGGTCACAGGCCTCATACCATGGCAGGTTTAGATCCCAGTGAGTCTTATTTTGCTGATGGCTGTTCTGTGATGTGACACTGGTACAGTCCCATGGCTTGCCTGTGCAGAACACAGCAAAGAGGAAGGTT
The DNA here is from genome assembly GCA_013397075.1 of Rhabdornis inornatus. NCBI lineage: Eukaryota > Metazoa > Chordata > Aves > Passeriformes > Rhabdornithidae > Rhabdornis > Rhabdornis inornatus. Next base: position 93,539 of record VWZS01000496.1, read on the forward strand.
GTGTGCCATGTCCTGTCCACATGGAGTGTGGTCAGTATTTGCTTTCCAGAAAGTTGATGAGCCACAAATTTCAAGCTTCATCCTCAGAAATACTGGAAGAAATAATTGAGGAAATTTGTTAAGATAATGCTAAGAAAGAATCAGAGAGAACAAGAACACCAAGAGCAGCTATAAAGGATATCCACAGAAAGCCACAAAGAGATTAGACAGAAAAGGCAATTGGATCTTTAGGTCTGATGTTTTAAAAATGTTTCCTGAAAAGATTATTCCTTACAAAACCTAGACAAGCAGTCTGTCTGTCTCATCTTTCTTGTCACTTGTTTTCCCCCCCATCTTTGGATGTAGATTCCTGTTTCAGCTTGTCTCCATTTCTTTGCTGCTCACCGTCTTTGGAAGTTGTGCTTGATTAATGATTGATCACAAAATCACAGAATTGATAACAAAAGGTTGAGAAGAACCCACTGCCAACGTGTCTCAATAATTGAGGATATATAATAGACTTAATATGTCTGGGATAATATCCTTCTTGTTTGTATTAGGAGCCATTTACCCCAAATGACATTTCACTGGTCTTCTGCAAGTAACCTTTCAAGACAACACACAGTGAAAATGCATTTTTGTTGTGAGTTGTGTAAATTGAACAGCTTTCATGAAAAACCTGCAGCTGGATTAGATGCTGATGGGTTAAGACAAAGCAACATCTTCAGCTTCAGAAGAAGAACATGCAAGTTTAGTGGAGCTTGTTTGCATCGTGGCTGATGTTGGCTGTGAGTACTGTCCCACTCGACTTTTTCATGTCTTTTGTTTTGACTCAGGCTATTGCAGGCTGTTCTGGTTTTATTGCAGTGTCAGCTCATGAGTTGGGTGTTTTTAAACTCAGCTACTGAGTATTCAGCATTTGTTGCTCGACCTGGTTGGCTGTTATAGTGTTCAGGAACAAGCACATTTTTTTCTCATCCAGTTTTCTCCATATCAAGCGATCTTTAGTTCTTCACATAAATACTAGGTTTGAATATGTATTGAGGATAAGTAATGCTTAGTCTGAATTCTAAACAGTCAACCATCATCCCTGTGTAGGCCATTCACTTAAGAGTTGGACTCAATGATTCTTGTGGGTCCCCTCCAACTCAGAATATTCTGTGATTCTATGAACCAGCTGCTACTTTTCACCTTGTGGTTTGAAAGTGGCTCTTAACCTCTAGTTTCTCTGAGCTAGTGATAGAATCAAATAGTCAGGATAGCATTCCCACTTCCTCTAGTGATGAACTTTGTGGTCTTGGGCAGTTACGTAACCTCATTTCTGCATTTCTATAACTACAAGTAAGGGCAGTAATCTTTCAGTACCTTACAAGAAAGTTGTCTAGTGAGCACGAGGCAATTCCTGTGATATTTTGAAAATTCAAAATACCAACTGATTAAGTCTCTCTTTTATTATTAATATTGCACTTGCAGTAAAAAAAACCCCATAATCCTTTAAGATTAACAATGCCATAAATGTAAGATTTGTGCTTGAAAACTTAAGTGAAAAATTAAGGCATTAAAAATTTCTGCTTCTCTAAAAAAATCCCCCAAACCTTGTTCTGTCTCCAAATGCTAAGATGAAGTTTATTGATATTCAGGCAGCAAACAGAATGTCATTACATGTGTGTTTCAGATATGAACATTATTATCAATGTTTTGAGGGTAAAGGAAAAGGCTATCGTATCCTCTCCAATCAAATGTTATATCCTAGGCAGAACCAAATATTGAGCTGTGGTGGGAGCAAGTGTGGTGGGGAGGGGGGGAACCACCAAGAATATCTCTGCAAATATTCTAGCAGTGACCTTTCAGGCCAGTAACCAGGAAATATCTACATCAAATTAAAAAATATTAATGCAGCTGTAAGACTGTTACTGAACTATATAGCAGTGAAGACAAACATTAGTACCTCTGCCCTTTAGAAAAGATCACAGATCAGACCGCATAGTCACAGTATTCCATAGTCTGCTTTGGGAAGATGCCTAGTGGCAAATTAAGGGACTGATCCTTGTGTGTAAAATAATAGCAATTTTTCTTCTGTAAGGGTTATCAAGACTGAGAATCAGATACTCCATGGGTCCATTTCAGACAGGGGACAATAAAGATTGAATCAGTACTTGAATTCAGAAATTTTTAATCCTGAAATGCAGGTTGGGATGTGTGTGTGTAGGGGGATTACCTTATTTGCTTTTAATTAGAGCAGTACTAAAATAGTTAATATGTACATTCAGAATTTATCATTTTTAATGTAAACATTTGAAGAAAACTCTCCCTAGAGTGAATGTGTAATACTTACATTCTGCCTGGTTCCTCCTTAGGCTGAAAATACAGATTCATACATCTTGCTGTGATAATAAAGAGTACTTTCGAGTTTCCATAGCCTTTTGCTAACTAATTTGAAGGGTGTATTTTGTAACCATCTTGTTGCCTGGAGAATGTTGTCGCTGTGTTGGACAGCTAATAACTATAGCCACAGGGCTCTGAAGACTGCTAATTAGAGCAATTTAGAATAACTAAAGTTCTGTTCCTGGGAGGACACTGAAGTGTTCCCTCCCCAAAGCAGCATGCCACAATTTCAGAGGCAATTTATTGTAATAAAATGCATAAGTTATCTGGTATCCCAAGGATTTACAAATCTGGCTATCTATTACAGTTCTCTTACCCCTGATGTTATTTGGGACACTTGTGTATGCCTTGTAGCATTCCTGGAGATATAAAAATGGAAAAACTCTGTCAATCAGGCATTGTCTATCTTACTTTATTTAGTTACCAGTCAGAACCAAGCTGTTCAAATGCACAGAAACAATTTACTGTCCTGCTGATGTGGCTTTCCACCTTGAGACAAAATTATTGAGCATTGAGAGAAGAGTTGTCAAATACATTGTGATTCTGTGAGTGTAGTGTCATGGATTTTCTTAAGATTTTTTTCATAAAAATCAATTGTTGCCTCTCTCTGCTTACCAGAACAATTGGACAGAAGGGGAGATCAGCTCTCTGGTCACATTCAGATTTGCCAAGAAGACAGCAGTTGTTGGTCTCTATTTCTGCACATAGGCTAACAATAGAATGGTACTTTGACATTCAGATCTACATTTTCCTCTCTTAATTTTTCTTTAAGTTTTGATGAATTAGTTGCTGTGAGCTTGTTTCTGCTGCCCTTGTGTACAAGTGATTTGTATTAATCAAAGCGAGTGCTGTACAGTGAAGGATTGCCAGGCCAGATGGTGGCAAATAGGCTGCCAGTAGCACCGTAAAAACCTGAGGTGGCTATTTATTGCTCAGGTGTGGCTTTCTCCTTTGCTTATGACATATTTTTTGTGACAGGATGTTGAGTGGCAGGGTTGGTTGGGCCGGCGCATGGAGCTCTGTTTCACTGCAGTGTTGTAGGGCTCAGAATCCCAGTGCAGTCCCATAGGCTGATCCCTGAGCTCCCAGCTGGCTGGCAAAGGGGGAATGCTCATTCTGCTGATGTTGTGCAATGGTTTTGAAAAGCTATGAATGAAAGAAGTGTAAAGTAAAATTTTAAAAATATTATCTTCTGCTTGTATTCAACTCTAGAAAGCAGCAAGAGCTTTTAATTGTATTTCTATGCCTAATTAATGAGGGGGTGAACACTCCCATGGAACCACTGCTGTGCTCCATTTAATCCTAATTTGGCTAGATGAATTTGACCAGAATGGGGGGGAATAAAAAGCTTTCCAAAATTTGCCATATAAATAAAATCTGTCTAACACATTTTTGGTACTTTTTGTGAAGCTCACAGTCACTGAAACTGGACTTGAACCTGTCCCTAAAATGAATGATTCACACTTTGTTTGCTTTTCACAAGCATTTCTGAAGGTGCAACTTCAACCATGTTATAGGAGCTCATATCATCATTAAAACTAGGCCGATGACATTTAAGGCAAGTGTGTGTTTTTGTCAGATTTCCCTCAAAATCATTTGGGTTCTGTTATGTCATGGTTTTGATTTGCCAATTAAGATATACTCATTTCTTGTTGTGACTTCAGAACCAGGAGTAGAAGCAAGGCAGGCCTAAAACTTAAGAGGGTATAACAAGAAATTTATTAACTACACAAAGGGGAAAAAAAAACCATCCAGAGTAAGATTGTCAGACCACTCTTACCTTCCTTTTCTCAACCTTCAGAAAAACAGAACAACATACAAGAAACTGCTAAAATTAATTCCCAACTCAAACAGTCCCTTCTTCCGTTCACTTTGGAGTGAGAAGCTTCCTCTTGTTAGGCTATAGGGATTTTTTTCCACAAGAAAGTAGAAAACAGTCTTCTCGTGGTTTCACTTTCACGATTCTGCATCCGCCCGGTATCTGCAAGTCGTGGCACTCCTCCCAACTCCACAGCCTTCTCAAAGATGTACTTGTGGGTCGATGGTCAAAATACATGGGGTACTACTTTTAAGAATGAAATGTTCCAAAGCAAAGGTTCTCTTCATCTTTTTTCTCTCCGTTCATGCTTCATTCTCTGAAAACCGAGACTCCCCTTCTTTCCTCGGGACAACGNGGGGGGGGAGCGGCTGGGATTTTTATATTAGTTTGAGTCTCTCTGGTCACTGTCCATGGCCACCCCCCTTCTCTCTCTCTCTGCCAGGCCATGCCAGCTCCCCAGACACGGGGCCCGGCCCGGCCCCCCTGCCAGGCCCACAGGCCTGCAGTGGAGCCAGGCCAGGGCCCTGTTACCTGCACTGCTGCCGGAAAAGCCAAGAGGCCTCAGTTCCGGATTACCTCCTTCAAAATGTGTGTTCACGGGGCGAACTAACTTTCTTCAATTGGTTCTTCACGCTGTCAATAACCAAACCAGCCTTCAATTGGTCACTATCAACTCCCAGGGGAGTACTCACAGAGAAAACTCCTCTTTGAGTTTTTTCCTCTCCAGGTCAAACTACGACATGTTACTATGGTGTATCTCCAGGTTTTGGATAAAAAATTTGAATGTAAATCTTGTGCCAGGCAGGTACAGACAGAACTGAAGGAAAGCACTTAATTACATCCACATTGTTTGCACCTTGTTCAGAAAGCAAGAACATGGCTGCTTTAAGTTTTTTAACAGTTGTCACCCAAAGTACTTCCACTGCTGCTTTAAAGGTCACCTCAGATTCATGAATCACCTGGGGTTAATGTGCTACTAATCATCAGAAACTGGGTGAAAATAACTGGTTCAGCATTGTGAATGCTCTTGTGCTAGATGTAAATAAAATAAAATAAAATAAAATAAAATAAAATAAAATACCAAGAAGGGAATCTGTACTTTAATGATTGGTGTTAAATAGGAATTCTGCTGCAGCTGAAACCATGCAGTCTTGCCTTCTGACTCCATTACCAGCTTTTGGTCTCTGCACTGTTCTCTGATCTGATCGGATGAGCTGTTTCTCATTGCCTCTATAACCCATGGCTTATGTTGTTCTTTCTCCTTCCTCCTCTTTTAACTTCTGCTCTTCGCTTTCCTTCACCACATCTGCTGTGTTTAAAGTGGAAGAATCTCTTTAACACACTGCTTCCATCTCTGCTTACTCATTCCTGGGTTTTGCCAAAGCTATCCTCCCTTTAGATCTCACTGTGAAGAACAACTTCACCTTTTTGATACTCACCATTGCTTCAAGAGCATTGTGCTCATCACTACAGTGTGATCAGAACCACCTACTCTGCTCCGTGATACTGGTGTTGGGTGGTAATTATGCCTGTGCTGTGGGAAAGCATTGAGGTGGAGAATCTCTGCCCCACCATGGCTTCTCTTTCAGTTCATCATAATTACCAAACAAAGCAGGCTCTTCCATTTCAAAGAAATAGCTTTTCTTATGACTAGTGATGTCTGTATTTTTATTAGACCACCTTTCTTTTCTTGTTTAATTTGTATTTTGACACTTTTTAAAAAATTATATTTCTATTGTGTCTTTTTTCATGTGTGTATAACTTTTTTATGATTCCCCAAGTGCTTTGGCTGGCAAAGTCTTAATGACTAAAATTACTGTCATGTTACAGCTATAGAAATCCGCTCCCTTCTTGGAATGGGACATGCAAGTTTGAAGATGCTGAGGAAAGTTAGAATCATGTAATCATAGAATACTTCAAGTAAAATAGGAATACATGGGAAATATATTTGTAATATAATCTTGCAGTTATGAACCGTTGAAGCATTGGTCTTCATCATTCTCCATTAAGCACATATACCGAACGTTGTATTTATGCTATTTTTACAGTGTTGTTGGCTCTGTAGAACAGATCCACCCAGACTAACTTGGTATAAGTTGAAAGCTGACAGTAATCAGGAAGTACCAAAGAATTCTGTTCGAGCTAGAAAACCTGCTTAAGTGTCCAGGTACATTGTCATGCTAATTAACTCTGAGCTGCTTTTGGAAAGCTGGAGTACCTGAGGTGACTTCTAACTCATGCAGCTCTACACTGCTCTGCAGATAAATTAGTAACTGTCTACACATTGATCTGACAGTTTTTCTGTTATTTGGAACAGAAGGAGCTGTTTGGGATTGTTGGTTGTTTTTCAATAACAGTTATTAATACTTTGGTACAAACCCAAGTGAATAAAATATGGATAAACAAGCAGTTGAGGATTCAGAGATAACTCTTAAGAGCTGTAGAGTAGATGATGTACTTTTCTGCCAGAAGACAGCATGACAAACTCAGAGGATCTGTTCTCATAGTCCTCTGCATTGCAAATAACTGTGTTTCAGAGCCAAGTTCTCCATAAACCCCAGCTAAACTATGTAGGTCGTGTTAGCATTTGGCCAGCACAGCTACAAGCAAGGTCAAGCAAGAGCATAGCACAGGAAACATTTATGCATTAATGGCAATTTCGTTGTTACAGTTTACGGTTTGTAAGGAATAATTTCCCAGCTGGGGCAGTTCCAAGGCAGAAAGCAAATTTACCCAGCTTTTTACTTTTCAGATATTACCTGCCTTTGTAAGGGCTCTGCAGATCACAAAATGTGTGCAAAATTCTGATAAAAGTTAAGTGATGACTTAAAGTCAGTCTCAGCTTCTCCCGCAGAGCCAGTGAATGGGAGAGACAGGATACATTTGTCTTCCTCTGGTCATGCAATGTGATGGGTTGATCCTGGCCAGCAACAAAGCACCCACCAGCCCTTCTCTTACATCCTCCCACAGCAGGGGTGGGGGAGAGAATTGGAAGAAGAAAGGCAAGAAAAATTTGTGTCTCAAGAAAAAGACAGTTAAGTAAATGAAGAAAAAAAAATGAAAAAGTCAATAACCACTGCTCACCTAAAGGCTCATGCCCAGGCAGTGTCTAAGCCATGACTGTATTGGAAAGATTCCCGCCCCAGTTTTATTGTTGAGCAAGGCATATAGCATGGAATAACCCATGCCATAACCCATGCCAGTTGTCCCAGCCATGTCTCCTCCCAGCCTCCTGTCTGACCCCAGCCAGTTTGTGGGGGATAGAGGGAAAACCAAGAGTGATCTTGGCACACTGTAATCACTGCTCAGCCTTAGCTAAAAATCAGTCTGTTATTAACAATGTTTTAACCATGAATCTAAGATACAGCATCTTACAAGTTGCTGTAACAAAAATTAACTCCATCCCACCCAGAACCAGTACATAAAATGATAGGTAAGCCTGACCTTGCAGTGAGATTAACACCCTGCTAACTCTACATATTACCTGATTCTATTTGTATCTTCTTTTTAAAAATTTTCTTTAGTCCATGGTAATGATATGTATCCACTTGTCATAAAGAAATATCAGTATTTAAACTTCTAATACATTTTATGAAAGCTATAAGCAACATTTTCAAATTGAATAGCTGAAATTGTGCGTCTGATCTCTATTTATGCACATAAATATTTTGGTCTTCAGACATGTTCTTCATTTGTATTTCCAGAAAATTTGTATTAGGCTTCATTTTACAGTGGTTGTGTATTCATTAGTTTTTATTTGCTTTTCATGACATATTTTCATTGCATATTTCGGTGAAATTCTAGTTAAATAAATCAGTAACCTAGGTAAATATAAACCTCTGGTTTAGAGAAACTTTTTCTTGTAGAACTGTCTCAGTTTTTTTCTAGAAAAGCCTGTGCTGCCACGTGGTGAAATATCACCTTGTTTAGGGCCTTTCTGGAATGTAATTTATAGCAATCCTCCAGTTGATCTGTAAGCGCCCCTACTTTACTTGAGCTCGTGTTTTTTATGTGAAATTTGTTACATTTATTTCTGGAACAGAGGACTACTTGAAGCACAGAAGCTGGGATGACATATAATGTGAGATAGAGGGGTGGTATTAGGCTGGAAACAGTAATATTTTCAAAGCCAAGCAGTGTTTTGACATAGAAATGCTAAAAGGATGAGGGGACCATCAGTCTTCATTTTATTTGTCCAATGAGAGCACTGTGGAACTACTGTATCTGTGTTTGGGCTGACTGAGTTTTGTGTCTTTTCTACCATGTGAGTTACAAACTAAGTGATGCAGGTGCTAAACCTGTGCAGTCCTGTTGCAGACAGCTCATACCCCACCTGGCCTCCAGCTGCTGTTCCAGAAGTGCACAAGTCTTAGTAAGTCCTGTTCTGTTTCCACCAGTCCCATACTGATACTTTTACGTATCTGTTTTTGGGTACCCAAATCACGTTTTAAGTATCAGTTCTAGTGGATAAGTCTACACAAATCCTGTAAGCCACAGTTCTGCAGGTCCTATATCAGCCATATCATTGGAGCTGCTGTACAGGCTCCTCTGTGCATGTCAAAATAAGGTCCTCTCAAAGATATTTAAGACCCAGCAAGTTGCCCTCTGTCTTGCAGTCAGACAGCTACAGCTTTGCTTCATTTGAGTTTGTCTGCCTGTGTATCCCCTGTGTTTGTGTGTCTGCTTGGCTTTTGGCAAAATTATTTATGCCCTTTCCAGTCTGCCTTTCAGAATCATCCTGAGGCCTTGGTTTGGCTCAGTCTTCTGGTCTTCAGTCTGTTTTTCTTGGCTCTCATCTGCTTCACAGCATTTCTTGTGACTCTGACTCTTGTCAGTGGTTTATCCAGCTATTTCAGGAGGTGTTTTGAGTCTTGACTCTTCCATTTTGTCTCTGTCTTGTGAGTTGGCCAGAAATGTGAAGGTCACCATAACCTAGATTTGAGTCATCTGAGTGCATCCTTATGTCTCATGTTGAATTCCTAAATACTTACCAGCATATTCTTCTTACTTTGAACCCTAAGACAACATCAGAACATAGACTTTTAAACCAAACCTGACGCGGCTCCCCTGGGCCACTCACACTCTGGCCCACCCAGCTAGCTCCCTGGGTGAGACCATGTCAAGAGTGGGCTGTCCCCCAAATCCTGGGAATCGGGAGTCCAGCTAGGGCAGATGCCCTCTCAAATAGGCAGCGGCACGTCTGGAGAGAGGCGAAGGATCAGAGGGAGTCCTTTTGCAGGTCCAGGAAAAGGTTTATTAGGGAGCAGGAACAGGAGGTAACAGCAGGTAGGGAGGGACACCCCAAAAGGCACTGAAAACAGGGTGACAGCACCTTAAATAGGGGACCTCCCCCATGGGAGGGTACATCCAGCCGACCAATCAATACAACTCAGGGGCGTGACACAAGGCCAGGCACAGTAACTCAACAACCAATGGGGGAAACCATAGGCGGGGATTGTACAACACTAACAAATGGAGAACCAAGGAGGGGATAACTGACACGGAACCTGCTAGAACTTTAGGAGGGGCCAGGGGGGATTGACAACAGCAGGGGCGTGGATAAGGGTGACTGACGGGGAACAATCTGGAAAGCTGGGAGGGGATAGGGCTGATTGATAGGGGGAAGGCAGGGAGTAGGGCAACCACAACTGGAACAAATGGGGGTTTCAACAGAGGGATAAACCATTTAACATAGGGAAAAACAAAGGTAAAATAACACAATGCAGCGCAAACCTAAGAAGGCTTGGTATGCTCCTTAAGATCCTCCTGTAGCTTTGGATGACTCATTCCTTCTAAGTGAATAGAAAGGGAGATCAAATGTTTGGTGCTTGGACCATACAGAAAATAAACCCCATTGCATTTCACAATAAATGCTGCCCCAAGTGCCACAGAGAAATGGCAGCCAGCATACAGCAGACTGGAAAGACCTTCTGTTATTTTTCTGAAGTTCTGAAATGAAAAGAACATGCCTGTGAATATATTTAAGCAATATATTCTTTTTATACTGCACTTTGTGTTCTGTAAATGCCCCTGAAAATCAACAAAAACAAATTGTTCCTAATGTATTCTGTGTTTTGCAAAGAGACCAAGTCTTTCCTCCTGATTTATTAATGTTTGGAAAAAAGTCATTGCACATAAAAATCTTATATTAAAAATAGTAATTCATGATGTTTTAATACCTTTTTCCCATAGTTAAAGAAGAGTAGGAAGTATAGTATTTTTTTGTTGTTCTGAAAATATTTCTATTCTTTGACAGTAACTGGCATCAAGAACAACAACAAAGATAATAAACCATACTGAATATTTGTCCCCTGATGTTTTATGTCTACTCAGAAAAGATAAGGTACAGACAATTCTTCAGCTGCAGTAAATTTTTCATTTTTATTGTGCAGAGCTAAATTTATCCTTGCTGTAATTTTTCTGAAATCAGCAGAGTTATTTCTGCTAGGCAGGAGAGTGACTTGCTCTGATTGTGTTGCTGTTCTAGGAGGGGCTCACTCCAGCAGAGAATCTTCTCTTCAGTTGAATACACATGTACAGGTAAATTATGTTTGTCTGCACAACTGCTTGTATGATTGTAGCCAGCACAGACAGGAGAGCACAGGGACTTGGATCTGTGCCTTTCAGGTGCAGGAGACGAGCTCCTGTTGTTTCAGGGGGAGGATGCTGCTCCTTGTCACATGCTTCATCTGTAAAGCTTTACCACAGACATGATTAGGCAGAAGAAATCTTTTTTCTTCAGAAAAAAACTTGGGTTAGAAGTTATGAGATGTCCAGGCTTTATATTTTCTAGAGAGTTTCCTGAAATCAAGGCAGGGAAAGCTTTGGTTTTTAAAATAAGCTTCTCGTGTTGTAGCAGAATATTTTGTGCTTATTAAAAAAACCAAAACAACGAAACCGATGGGTGGGACAAATAAAAATAGGGCAAAATATTTGAAAATCTGGATTTTTAATATAGTTGATTAATTTTTTTCACCTTCTTTGGAAGTATCATGTTTCCAAAAATGTATATGGTTCATTTCTGTGCTTATTTTTATTTATTTTTAATGGGTTCTCTCACTCTCATCAGTAGCATATGTATGATACAGGTTGCCATGGTAAACAATGAATTTTTTATTAACATTGTAAATATTAATTTAGAACATGAGTAGCTGGTAACCAAGATGTTAACACTGCTTTGGAGATTTTCCTGCTCCTGAGGTGACAGAAATTATATCTGGAGTTAAAAATGTGAAAAGCAACATGTCTTGGGAATGAGGTTCTTTAGTGATAGTACAGCAGCCTAAGGGCACAGAAATGTAGGATATTTGGACTGTGAAGCAAAGACAATAGAAGATCAGACATAAGCTGCTGAATGTTATAACTAGAGATGACGTGGAACCAAGGTTCAAGTTTTAAATTCCTTCCTTAAATTTCTGGACATTTTACTGTCAGTTCTTTGCATCAGAGTGTGACCAAGTGGCTGAGCTGAATCCAGTATAAAAAAAATAAGAGAGTGTAAAGTGATGGGAGCCAGCTTCAATGCAGGGCACAGGGCTGCCCCCCTGCAGTTTCATTTATGATGTTACATCTAACTTGCTGCTCTAATCAAGTAATTTTAGGCACATTTTTGAGCACTCTTAGTTTCCCAAATTTCACTGAGAATAGTGGGAGTTATGTGCTAGAACATTCTTGAAAGTTCACTTTTCTAGACATATAATATCTCTTAAACTCATGTCCTTCATCCATTGTGAAATGAGTCCAATGCAGCTTTCTTTCTTGGAAGAAAAGGAAATTGAAGTATTTTTGAATAGGAGGTAGTTTTGTCCAGTGTCTTTTTTTTGTAGAACCTGTGATTCCTGATGAGTTTCTATTCATCCATTAAGTCCTTGGTGACAGAGTGTTAATTATTCACTGTACATTTGCTTTTGGAAAAGTTACAGGGTGGTTGTTGTATTGCCTTGGGACTTTGACTTGTATTTGATGCTGTCACTGAAGAGTGATTTTAGAAGAAGCTACGTGATAAGAGGCACTATCTTTCAGCTGATATGTTAAATTGAGGTCGCTTCTGTCAATGGCCCTCTTAAAAATCACCTCTGTGTCTTGTCAGACATTCCATTTCCCAGTGAAATTAATTCTAAAAATCAAGGACTGTGTCTGAGATATTACAAAGCCCATAATAGTGGCTCTGTTTGCCCCATCATGTTTGGCACTACTGGTATTTCACTTACTATTTTTGTCAGGACTTATATTAGAAAACTCAATTTTACTCCGTTCTGTATCACAAAGCAGCATATGTCACCCTAACTCCACTGAGCAGAGTAAGATTACTACATGAAATCTTATATCATCTTGTGACATATATGTACACACAAGATTACTCAGAAAATAACTTGTCACTATTGTAGACACTTCATGGTTGCTGGAAAAAACACTCCGTACTGAAGGTCACATGTATATATACATGGATTTAACAGCTCTATTCACCCTTTGTAGAACAATGCTGCTAGCAGAATGACAAGAGACCAGTTAAGCTTCATACTTCCAAGGGAAACTTTCTGATCTCCTCTGTTTAAAGGACTGATGTTCATTATATTGGAAGGAAATAGAACTTATTCACTACTTTGTTTTGTGAAAGTAAAAGCACTTTCAACTCCAGTTCACCTTGGACTCTATTATAAGGACTCCAAACAGGTGACAAATGTTGCTGTACAGAATACCTTATTGATTTCAGCATTAGATTTGACTTTCAGAGTGTTAATTAATTGATTTGAATCATGTTGAGGATTTTTTTTTAAGTACTGATAAACAGTTTAGCTAGTTCAGTGTCTTTTACATGAGATGTTATAAAACATAGTTCCTTTCAGATTCCTTGTAGATAGGAATCTTACAACCCATTCACAAGAACAGGACTGGGAAACTGGTTTTCATGCATCTCTCCTCCATACTTTGTTCAGTGTCCTCTGTGCTTCTCTTCTTGATGCGCTGCAGTAGTGATTTCAAAGGCAAGAAGGCTTCCCTTCTGCCGGTCTCCGGAGAAGCCACTTCGATTTTGCCATATTGTAACCTGTTGACATGTAACATTTACTATTAGTGTCCTGTGTCTCTGAGGTGGCTCTTGAAAGTCCAGTCTTTCTCTTGGTGTTCTGACTTACTGTGTATCTAGAACTAAAGTTTGTTTTGACTATGTGACGCTGGTTGTCTTAAAACATGTCACAAAACCACTAAGTTTCTTTTATTTCTGTGGAATGTATTGGATAAGAAGAAAAAACATTTGACATTCTTATTTTGTACACAAAAAATTATGTTCTGAATGATTTATTTGACTTCTAATAGACCCACACTCAGTTTTTCACAAGGTTCTGATCTGGCTTTGTGTTAATTGGTTTCGTTAATGGTTCCAGCGATATCTTACGACAAATGTTATATGTGACCCAGTAGTGTTGTGTTCTTTGTAGTCCATGGAAGACACCTGAAAACTAAGTTCTAAAATCATTAGTTATAGATATAGGAAAAGGTTGAGGTCATTCACTGTTAAATTTCTCTCCCTGTCCTATTTCTTAAATAAATTATAAGAAGCATAGCATTTATGAAGTCTAGTGACAATTATTTTTGTATATAAATTAGACATTACCTGTTCCATTTTGGAAATGCAGTGGAATAATTTCAGTGAGCAAAGTTTCCAACTTGTTTAATAAAAATTGAGATCTCTTTCTGAATTATGTAACAACAATAACAACAAATCCAGAAGGATCATTGTGCTCACTGTCAATATATCTGTGTGGGCTTACTTCTTGATTGTTAAATGGCAGCTGAGTCTGTCAACATTTTACAGCAAGCAAGCTGGCACCTAAATTAATATTCTACCTCTTTCATATGAATTTTAGGAATTATATAAAATAAGTAGATATTTATTCAAGGCATGAATGTTTAATTAAAATGCAGAACTTCCTAGTTATATCAAATGCTGTCATGAAGAATTCACTTGAAAGCAGTTCAGCCATTACAGGGGAGTGTATGGCTTAGTCAGCTTATTTTTCTTTCACTTAACTTGAGTTCTAATGTGAAATTTCCTTAAAAGCTTTGTTTCTTTTTAAAATGTTTTGTGGGCTTTCTTTCTCCACAGAAATTTCAGTTGTCATATTTAATTTAGGAGTCTTTCCTTAATGAAATTTGTATTTATAAAAGTTGGCAGCCTTGTAGGCAAAATGCTGTGTTTATTCTCAGACAAGAATGTTGTGCTGTGCCTAGCTGGGCATGGTAATTTGAGTCAAGTTGCAGTTTTGGGCACCACAATATTAAAAAGTCATTGAGCTATTAGGTAGTGAGCAAAAGAGGGAAACGAGGATGGTGAAGGGCCTTGGGGGGTATCTGTGTGAGGAGCGGCTGAGGGCGCTTGGTCTGTTCAGCCTGGAGGAGACTGAAGGGAGACCTCATTGCAGTTACAACTTCCTTGTGAGGGGAAGCAGAGGCAGGTACCAATCTCTTCACTTTCATGACCAGTGACAAGACTCGAGGAAATGGCATGAAGCTGACTCTGGGGAGGTTTAGGTTGAATATCAGGAAAAGCTTCTTCCCCAAGAGGGTGGTTGGGCACTGAACAGGCTCCCCAGGGAAGGGGTCACGACACCAGCCTGACAGAGCTCAAGAAGCATTTGGACAGTGCTCTCAGGCACACGGTGTGACTCTTGGGGATGTCCTGTGCAGCACCAGGAGCTGGACTCTGTGATCTCTGTCAGTCCCTTCCAACTCAGCATATTCTATGATTATTAATTAAAGTCATCCCTACAGCCCTTGGTAAAGGCAGCACTGTGTCCAATGCTCTGCACCATGCAGATGCTCTTGAAGCATCTCCTGGAAGAGTCAGCTGAGACATCCAGCATTGCACTGAAGGGAAAGGAAGAACATTTGCTTGTTTCTTCTGTTTGCAAAGGTTTGGGAGCATTTGCCTGTGGCAAGAGATAGGAACAAGCCTCTGTAAATAATTGATAATGAGACATTCTTCCTGCAACCATGAATGTGAACCATTACCTGAACTTCCATTTCACTCGTTCAGTGATACTTCAGGTCTTATTTTGAAGTAGAACAACTTCCAGCATTATAGATGTGCTCATTTTGTTCTGCAACTTTGCAGTATGGCTTGTGATGCAGGTTGCCTACACCAGTGTAATGGGAATGAAAAGCACTTTTGCTGTGAGTTAATAACACTGAACGCTTCTGCCTTATTTTAAATAGCTGAAAATTATGCAGAGCTATGATCTAAAGGGCTTTGGGATCTTTCCACAGTAGGGAAAGTGACTTGTGCTAACTATATGATAACTAACATGCAAAAATTGTAATGGCATATGGTATGTACACAGCCTGCTTTTCTATAGAAGATATAATTTTGTTTGTTTTTAAGGCAGTATTTACAAGTAATTATCATTCTACTTTTTGAAATGTTAGCTTCTGAGTAAGAACTGCTCTACCCACTTTTTAAAAATTTTAGCATAAAGTTTTCTACCAAAAGCTGCAATTTTGGTTTGAACTAAAAGAGCGCAGTTGAATCTGTGCTGAGCCTGTGTAGATGCTGATGAAGCGTGGGTAGACCTGCTATCCAGAAGGTGGGTAAAGGGAGGGACAGACACACTCTTCAGCTGGAGGTTGACATGGCTCATGCAGAGCATCAGATTGCTAAGTGTGCAGTGTGGTGCAAAATCATCCATTGTAGCCCCAGCCAAGACAGGTATGGTTTAAGGTACGCTTTCACCTTCTCCTGAGGAAATGAGGATTCACATATTCTCACTTCTTGGCTCTAATGCAAAGGAAGTAATTCCAGTCAAGCAATGGCAACATGCAGCTCTAGGGCAGTGACACCGCCTAAGGCAATGTTAGGGCAGTAACTGCTCCAGACAGCTGCTAAAAATTTATTTTTCATTTGTTAGTTTTGTACCATAAAAATATACATGTAAACTTGCAGAAACTCAAAGAAGCAGATGTAAACTACGCAGGTGTTAACCAGATTATATGTAGCACAAGAATGCCATGATATTCATGCACAATACTTCAGAATAGCATTCATTAATTCCATTCAAGTCACAAAGAGATTTGTGGGGAAGAAGGGGTACTACATCACAAAGATTAAGCCCCACTGTCTAAATCAGCTTGGGCATTGAAAAGAATAAATGTCATGGAAAGTCAATAATATTTGGCTCCTGGGTGACCCATGTTATTTAAAATGTCATGCTCTGTACTAAATTGTGGCTCATTTTGTATATGTTACTGATTTTTTTTTAATTATCTAGATTCGACTAACGTGAATTAGCCTCTGAAAGAACAGTTGCTCCCTGCCCATCCATTTCTCATATTTTGATTCTTTAGTATTGATACCCCTGCAAAGAGTCTAAGAGAAAAACTGGTTCATAAACCAAAGGTGACTGAAATGCCTAGGAAAGATCTGTAGCCAAGAAACCAAAAGTGTCAGATGCTGTGTGAATTCTGAGGCAGAAGTGTTATGTAGAGAGGCAACACACTTGCAGCTCTTAAGTGTAGTTTGGGTCTGAAAGAGGGTTTCTCACGCACTTCAAGTTTTCCAGAAAATATTTCACTGAAGTTGTGTTTATGCTAAAATAAACATCTTTAATTTATTGAGGTGAAAACTATAGTGTTTTCCTATTATTTCTGTTTCTAAACTGTGCTTAAGTGTCCTCCATGTAATACAGATGATTTTGATTGTCAAATAGTAGTTAACTTTGAATTACATGTTGTTTTATAAAGGAAAGTTGTTTTTTCTGGCTCTCAGAACAACTTCAAATTGAATATATGCTGGTCTCTTCCTTCGTATTAGTCATGTACTCAGTGCAATCAATGGCTTAGTCTAACTGAACATACTGAAAGCAGTGGGAGGTATTCTGTTGTTTAATAGGAGCTGGACTTCTGAAAGAAAAGAAATCATCCTCTGAGATGAGAATCCAGTTTCCTTTTTACAATTTCAAATATATTTCCTGACTTTTTTTTATGAACATGAGAGGGATTTTGAAGAAGCATCTTTAAGTCTACAAGAGAAGTTGAATAAGTAGAAATATCTTGTCTTGTTTCTGTTCTAGCCAGATAAATGCTTGATTATAGTGTTCTCCTATATGACACCATGGAAAAGATCTGGCAGTTAATAGCTCTGTTTTGATAGTTGTGTACTTTGGCTTTAAATAACATTCCATGTGGAAAATCCGCACAGCAGGTGTCAGCTCAGGAAATTCAGAATTCTTTCTTCCTCTGCTGCTGCACCAGACACAGGAAACATTGTAAGGATTTTGTAGTTTTACGTTCCACTGGGCTGTTTTTCATTCTAATTGCTTCTATTTTGCATCCAATCAGTTGTTCCACAGGTTTATTAAATTTGTGAGGTTCTACAAAAATGCAAGCAGGGGAACTATGTGAACTGCAGGCTTGGTAGCATCTCTCAGTCCTTGAAGAGATTATGGAGGAAGTCATGTTGAAAGCTACTTCCCAGCTATTTGAAGAGCAAGAAGATAACTGAGAACAGCCCTGATTTAGCAGGATAAATGATGCCTGACCAATTCATTGCTTTCTAGAATGAAATGAATGCTCTGTTGTAAAGGAATAGCCATGACTGTTGTTTACCTTGACAAGGCTTCTGACGTGATCACCCACACCATGTTTGTAGCTAAGTTGGTGAGATGTGAATTGGGTAGTTTTGAAAAATTGGACTGTTTGTTCAAAGAGACTTCTGTATGGTTTGGAATAAAACTGTCAGGTAACTCGAGTGATCTTCCTCAGCAATCAGTAATGGGGCTGATACTGTTCAATATCTTCATAGGTTTATAGAATTATAGAATAATTTAGTGTAGGAAAAGCTTGTAAGATCATCGTATCTGACAGTTAAACCAGCACTGCCAAGTCCACCACTAAACCATGTTCCTAAGCACCACTTCTACATGTCTTTAAATACCTCTAGGGACGGTGACTTAACCCCTTCCCCAGGCAGCCTGTTTCAATACATCAGCCTAAAGGGGCAACATGCATGCTCAGCACGTTCATGAATACTGCAAAATCATGTGTGTGGAAGGAGAGCAATTTCTATGCTAGACTGGGGCAGAGATTCCGTACAGGGTGACCTCAAATTGTAGGAATGGGCTGCTAGAGTCCTCATAACATTTACAATACAAAGGCAGTGATGCTGCAGAGGCACCTGGGGGGTCCTAGTGGGCAGCGAGGTGATCATGAGTCAGCAGGAACATGCTCAGAGCAATGAAAGCCAGTTGCATACTGGGCAGCCTTGTCAAGTCTGTAGTCAGCAGGTCAAGTGGTTATTCCCCTCTGTTCATTACTTATAAGACCCCGGGTAGACACCTATGTTCAATTTAGATGTGCTGTGCAAAAGAAAGAGGAATAAACTGGAGCAGTCCAGCAGGGAGTAAGATGGTTAGAGAACTGCAGCATAGGAAAATTGAGGCAGTGCAAGGAAAAGTTGAGAGCACTGTGGTTGTTTATGCTGGACAGGTTAAGGCTAAGGGAGGATCTAACTGCAGTCTTCCACTGCCTCTAGGAGAGATAGAGAATGGAATTAGAAATGCACACAAGAAAGGCTTGTAATGGATACAAGTTTCTGCATAGGAATTCAAAGGCATTAGTCAAATTTCTTAGATATGATGTAGTTTTATTTTACAGGGAGGGGATGGTATTTAAGTACTGGAATAGATTGTCTGGAGAGGTTGTGAAGTCTTCATCCTTGCAGATACTGTAATTTGTTAAGTCCTTGGGCAACCCAGTTTCACTTTGGAATTCACCATGTTTTGAGGAAGAGGTTGATCTTAAGAGGTCTTTTTCAACCTGACTATTCCTTAATTATCCCGTTCTATAACAAGTCTTTACCTCTGGACATGACGTCCTTCTGAAATGTAGGAGAGGTGTAAAATGGAGATGGGAAAAAAGTGTGAGGTTTGGAAGTTATTCTGTGCACTTTCACAGAAGATGTTTTAGATACTATATTAGTTCTTGAGTCGTCTTTCCTCTCGATTTCCATGGGTGTATCTATCCTTAGAAGTGTCGCAGGGCTCAGGTAGTGCCTGAATAACAGCATGGTCCCACGTGGAAGTCTGAGCTGCCTTCTAGACTTGACCGTACTGCTGCCGTGATAATGGATAGAAGTCACTGGTTTGTTTTCCTCTGCCATTCTTTCCCTATTTAGACTGCAAACCTTTTGGCTCAGGAAGTGAATTTTAACTAGCTGTTTAGCATACAGCACGCAAGGGCCTCATATTGGGTAAGCCTCTCAGTAAAACAGCATCTGAAAGTGAACAATACTGTAAAAATGCAAGATGTTATAGCTGGAGTTTTTGTCTGACTACTTTGGTTGTTTAACACTGAGAGAAAATGAAAGTCCTCAGTATTGTACTGCTCCCAGAGAGAGACTTAAATTAACTTGTATTATAAATGGAAGTGCTAGCAATGGTGACTGGAAACTGGGATTGAATTAGAGTAATGTGGAGGAGAGAGGCTGGAGAGCCTTGTTATAGTTAATGGGGCAAGACAGGGGAGAAGAATCTGTATTTGCTCATAAGACTCTGCTTGTATCTTGGCTCCCTTCCCTTCCCTCCTCCCAAAATAAAAATTAAACCACAGGGCTTTATTGGAGACTGAAATCCTTATGTTACTTGGTGGAAGACGTTCTGTGTCTTCTGTAGTGTTAATTCCTGGAGGGGTACTGTGAACCCTTGACTTCCAATTAATGTTCATATAAAGTGCTTACAGAATTTACGAGCTATAATTAAGAAAAATAACTGATGTGGACTGCTGCCATAGTTTGTTGAGATTCCAACTATGTTGCGTAGCCAACTTTGCTGCCACTAGAATTGTCTCTGGCAAAGTACTGCAGCTTGCTTTGTTTCCTTTTCCAAAACAAGGAAATGGCTGGTCATGCTGTTTCCCTGCAGTTTCTTACAAAGGCAGCTGGAACAACTGTTGGAAGGAAGAGTTCAGAAACCAGTGAATAGTTCTAATTGTGTTGCCACCCACAAGGCTATAGCAGAGCAACCATATTGCCCACTCCATGGGCAGGGCCAGATGAATTCACTCATGGGAGTGCGCTGTTACCACTTTCTCCTGGTCTGTGCAGCTGTGGGTACCATCAGGACATGATGTGGTGCTTCAGTAGTGTTAAATGCCTGAAGAGCCTCTCTTTGGTCCTACATACAATATCTGCCACAGCAATTTCTGACCATTGGTGAAGGAAAGTGCGAACTGTGCTGATTTCTTTACCTTTCACAATCTGAAAGCCTACATCTGAGACAGCTCAGGATGGACTGAAATTTTAAAAAATATTAATTTCCAGCAATTATTTTTCAGAATTCACCCTTCTCATTAAAACAACAACAAGGATTCTTACCTACTGAGAGTATAAAGCTATGATTTAAATTACTCTGGAGATAATATTTCTAAAAAAAATACTATTTTCAGGTTTATATTAAGTTATCCTTTGCTCAGTTTTGCTCTGATAGAGCTCCTATGAACATACAACAGGTATATTGAAACTCAGAAAGCTTTACATTTTATTTTGTTACTGCCCCTACTTGTCTCGTTATTCCTTGTGAAATTCCAGGGTGTGATCTATAAGTGATTTGTTGTTGTATGCAACTAGAAAAATAATGTTGGTCTTGCAGAAATTCATGGGACTTGATGACAAGAGATATGGGTCTTTTTAGCTTTGTTATCTTTGTGGCCTCCAGCAAGTCATTGGATTTTGGTGTCTCACTGTACCTGTCTGCATAAGTGGGCCCTGTCAAGTGCAACAGAGACTCAGTATTTGTGGTGAACTTTTAATGGACTGTTGTGTGAAAGTTAGTTATATGATTTTGTAAGTCTCAACCCAAAATTTAGAGCTCACCCAGGTAGCACATGTCTGGTGCAAACATTGCTATTCTCAGCTCTGTTGTTTGGAAACTGGATTAAAGCGTGTGCAAGGGAGGAGAGCCAGCAGCAATGCCTGAAGTCTTATGAAGAGACCCTGCACAGTGCAGTGCGCTTCTGCCTTTATGTGCAGCCACAGTGCTGTCCGTAGTAACACTGTTTGTATAATGGTCAGTATCAGAGTGGAGCTTCAGAACAGGAGCTTAAATCCTTCTGAAATTTATGGGCTAGAATTTGAGTATCTAGACTAAATATGTAGGTGAGAAAAGGTCTCTTTCAATATCAAATTTTCTGACAGAAAATTCTTGATCTGTGATAATACTGGAAAAACTGATTTATGGTGTAATCCTGCACACAAAATAGGTTAATAGATGGCCAGCAGTAACCTGATGTCTATTATCAAATATAACAGTCCTATTAGATTAAGGCTTTTTTTGGATGGTTCGTTTTCTTGTAGATTATGATAACTGTTTTGCTTGGTGACACCTGACAAATAGCTAAGTAAAGGGAGACCATTCTAAAGCATAATCTATCATCTTTAATTTTTTTGTTGAAACGCATTTGTGGTAATGGACTTTATTGCTTTGTTTGCTGGAAAGGAAGTATGTGTGCACATAATTCTGTAAAATTCAGTTTCACTTCTATTACTAGTATATTTTATGTGATAAAGAGAGGGAGATAAAGTGATGAAAGAGCCAGAAAAAACAGTTGGACTATACTGATCTCAAACTGCGTGCTGGACTCACGGGTCCATTTAATTGCAGTATGAAGAATTCTGATTCCTGAATACATTTTCTTCGGTCTGATGATTTTTAAATAACTCTTTAAAGTTTCTGTATTTTCAAGGGTTTAGTAGTTTTCTTTAATTATGTAGGGCTAATGGATTCGCTTGTAGCATAGAGAAGACTGAGTAAAATTTTTTCCTTGGGCTTATGATTCTAGTATCTAGAAGCCTGCCTGTCCTTCCAGCTGATTGAAATTTGCATTGATAAAAATTTAATTTGAGAACGGATATTAGCCTTAGTGTCCTGGCATACTCACACTCTGTGGGGATAACACCTTACTCCTGTTTTTTGCAAGTGGTCTAATTAATTTCAGTGGAACTTGTCACAAGAATCTAGAATTTTTATGGGTTTGGGGACTTCTAAATTGGTTCCAAATTAGACAGTTGACATGAGTACTGTTCTATGCTTTGACATCAAAAAGCATAGCTCTGTGCTGCTAACCAGCTGCTGTGTTCCACTCCATTGTTTGTGATTCCTCTGTCTCTCTTTAATTGTTTGATTAACTGGGAGGTATTATTGGTGTCTGTCAAGGGCTTTGAAATCCACATATGAATGGTGGTGTAAAAGTGAAAAGCCATTCTTTGTAAATGCCGTAAAAAACAGGCATTGCTTTGAATGTGGCCCATGGAGCTATCCTCAGTCACTCCCTTATCATTACTTGGCTTTATGAAAAAATAAATAAAACAATGGGGTATGACTGTGCTCATTAAAAACACATTTTATAATTAGGCATCCTATAAAGAACATACTGTAATAGCAATTTTTGGCTTCAGCAGTTTGGGATACAGGAGCATCAAAGTGCATAAAACCAATACGCACCAACGGTGTAGTCATTGATTTTCATAGGACTATGGGAGTCAAAAATGGAAATTGATATTGCAGTGATGACCTGGGTAATTGACCATTTAAGTGATTCAGGAGTAGTCCTGTAGGTGTGGGAAGAGATGCCCTTCTTTGGTGCCTGCTCCATATTAATGAGTTTTGTACTTAGTCTTTTATGCTTGTTTCATTCAGAGTAGAGCTCTAAGTACCTTATCTTGACTTGAGAGTACTTGGCATCTTGCAGGATCAGGAACTGTGCTTGCTGAAGCTTGCTGCGTTTAATTTAATTGTATCATTTTATTCACTGTTACTCACTCCATCTGTCCCAAAGGGAACATAGAGAAAGGAAAAGAGAAAGGAAGAGTGCCAGCAAACTATAATAGCAGAAAGAAGGAACTAATTTTAAACTGCTTTGAAACATTTTTTTCTGTAAGCAATGTTGCCCTCCCAAGTGGCAAAGTGCTTAATATAGAGGAGAACTGCAATAAATTTTGGTTTTCTTCCAACAGGATAACATAGTTTATTGATAACACCTGCTTCTAAGCACTGTCTAAGATTTTTTTTTTTAGTCTAGGGAAATTGTCAAGTGGATGGGATGCAAAAAACCACCGAAATACATGTTGTGATCATAAGTTATATTCAGGATCATACAGAGGGTTAATAAAAGACTTCATAGATAGTTGGGTAAAAAGGAAAATCAGCAATTACAATCCAGTAGGTTGTTTATGATCATAGCCTTTAACTAGAGATTAAATCTTCTAATGGTATTGTCAGCCTTAGTATGTAAATCTTATATATAGAAACCTATACCATCCTTACAACATTATGCTCATTTAACCTTTAAAAATATTTGTAAGTGGAACCTAATTGTAAATGCAGTGTATATTTTGTGTTGTTGGTTTCCACCCTGCAGCATGCTGCTTGTTGTGCAGATCTATATTGTCTTATTGCTTCTGTGTATTCTTTCGTCTACCTATATGTAAGAAAAGAGGATTTTTTTTTTTCAGATTAGTATCCCCTTGCTCCTCTGGAACTGTGCAAATGTGTTTAATTACACACACAAATATTATAAATGGCTTCCAAGAGACCAGTTCAGGAAATGTCAGAATGAATGTTACCTGTTCCAAAACAGGAACACACAGCCTTGATGTGAAGGGCTCCCTTCTCACAGCGGTTGAAATTAGGAGTTAAGCCTCTATGTGGTGGTGTACATGAAGCAGTGTTCCTTCCCTTCTTCCTGTGCCATGACATCCTACCATGTGGCAGGACCAACCTGATGGTCTGGATGGAAGGAGGATCCAAGTTCCAATGTGTCATTGGTGGATTCACTGCCAGCCCAGCTTGAAGCAGAAGAGTATTTTTGAAGCAGATCTCCCAGTTGTCAACACTTACTGTGGATTTCTTTGCACCACAGAGCAGTCACAGTTTGAATGACCTAAATTGCTTTGAGAGGAAAACTGAACCAGAAGATTTGCTGTGGGTATGTACTAAATATGCCCCAATCCCTAATAATGATGACTGAAACCATGAATTGTCCTCAGCACCTTAAAGGTCTCCAGTATGAATCGAATGCACACCATGAGAAAGCTCCTGGACATTTGGCACTTTACGCAGCAGCCAGAAAGCACTTCCCATATGCTCCATACACTGACCTGATTTTAGCTCAGTTGGTCAGAGCATTCTAAGAGTGCCAAGGTTGTGGCATCAATCACTGTGTGGGTCATTCACTTAAGAAATGTACTTGATGATCCTTGTGGGTCCCTCCCAACTCAGACAATTCTGTGATAAAGGCCCATAGTGCAAATATGACTTGATGTTTGACTGCTGTTGACCGCCTTGAAATTTGCTCCATTTTTTTTTTTCTTTTCTGGGACTTCTTCTTCCATATTGCTTTTTTTTTAACTTTATAAACATTTTCTTGTGTTGTGGTCTGACTTTGCTGAACCTTGGTCTCTTACACCATATCTCTCTTTTTTTCCCAGCTTGTTATTATTTTGGTCCACTCATGTCTTGCTGCTTCAGACTCCCAGAAGGTCCAGCAAGGTACATGCTGAGGCCCCTGGAATATGGTCATGTTTATACTGCGTGAAAATGTGCTTCTTCCTCTTTCTTGGCCTATGTGATAATGAAAAATCAATTCTAGTAAGTTATTTATCAAGCTGGCTTGTAATGCTAAAGTAGAATAAAAACCAAGTAATTTAGAATTATTTTAAAAATTTAAGTTAAAAGTATTTTCTTTTGAAAATTCATCTTTAGAAACTCCTGCATTTAAAACATGAGTATATAATAAGTTATGATATTGTTAAAAATATTTTTAGTTACTTTTTAGTAATTTTTATTTCATAGAGATTTATTATACTGTCAATATTTTTAGTAGTCAAACCACTGCAGTCACTGAGTGCAAGTGTTTTAAACCATTGATTACTGAGGCTAGAATACAGGTTCAGGTTTTTTTCTGCAGATACAGAGAATGCTGCCTTATTTTGGACTTTTCAGATAGTTCAGTTCAATAATTATTTAATACCAAGCTGAGAAATTGACCTGTCCTTGAAGAGCAGAAAAAGTTGGTTTTTCTCTCAAACTGTTGGTAGGATGATCAGATCTATTAATTAAAAACTTGGTGACAACAGAAATAAGAGACAATCAGATTAGTTTGCTAATTTTAGATTAGGAAAGCCTTCCTTATCAATTGGGAAGTTTTGTAGAGAAAATATGAGTTGACATTTTTCTTCAGATATACAGCAGACTGAAGATTTTTACTTTTCATGAAAAACTTCAAATGCTGTGTTATGCATTTGGGATGAATCAGAAATGATAATCCTGAATTTATAATTCATTTTGAATTTATGTTAATATGAATTTATAATTATTTTGACAGAAGTTACAAAGAAGGAGACATTTAACAAACAAGACAGATGCTATTCACAGAAGTCTGACTCTCAGACCCTGAAGAGTCCAAACAATTGTGTATTACACAAATAAGTTCTTAATTAATTTTGGTCAGTAAAGAGAAAATAACAATGCATGCCAACAATGAAAATTGACTAAGTAAAGAATAAAATTGCAAAACAAAAGTAACAATTATTTAAGGTTTTCCACATGGTAATTCAAAATTATCTTGAAAATCTGTGGCAATCAGCATAGCTGCAAATTGTCAGTAATTCAAAGGCAACAGCATAGCTTTCTTTACTTTTCAGACAGTCTCACTATTCTAAGATAGAAATTTCTGTGACAAGATGGGAAATAGAAGAAAGATTCAGTGGCAGGAGCCTAACAATTATGTTTTCAGTAATACCTTAGTGGCACAAGGCTTACTCAGCAGTTAAAGCTGAATTGAAATGTTCTTCCCTATATTGAAATGCTAAGTTACTCTGCAGGAAATCCCATCCACTGCAGCCTCGTCTTCAGTTACATGGTGGTTAACCAGTCTGGGACTATCAATGGCCTTTTGCTTTTTTTGGTATTTATTTCTTCTTACTCCTAGTAACACCTTCTCTGTGTTTTTAACTATAAGTAGATAAAATAAATTGACCACCATAGGGAAATTGAGCCAACAAAAGCAGCTCACCTTTGGATATGAATGATAATGAAGAAAGAACAACAAAACCCCTCAGAAGACCATTAATTTGGACTGAAAATGCTGAGCTGTGTTTTTAATTGTAACACTTTTAAATTCTGTGCTGTTACTTCAGGTTGTTGCACAATGGATTTAAATGGTTTGTGATGAATAAAATATAGATTGGTGGCTTTGGATGACAGATGCTTCTAAATCTGAACAAACATAACTAATATGAAATTTAAATTATGATCAAACAAAAAATTAATATGAATTTATTATTTTCTTGCTTTTAATAAGCACAGATGTCTTGCCAGTGGCTCAGGCGCTTTCAAGCATCACTGCATCACTTTTTGTGGCCTCAGACATGAAGGTGTAGAGCTCTTTCTATGTATGTGCCTTGCATGCAGAATCAAACTGATGGATATTCAAGCGTAACTGATGTTGCCTTTCTTGAATGGAGATTGTGGTCCTAATGTAAAAATCCTGAAACACTTTGCTTTCCAGGTACAATGTGTATTTAGTAATTTAGGATCAGAAGGGTCCAGCCTCATCAGTGAATCCTGTCCTGGTCTTGCAGGCAGTTTGAACATATAATCTCCTTAAAAGGCTGCTGCAGCTCTGGGCCTCTTAACTGATTGACAATTGGTAAAAAAAGATTAAATTGCTGATATTTGTTTTATCTTCTGCCAGGTTGCTGAAGGTAACTAATGCCCTAGTCTAAATAAACTATCACTTTAGTGAACAGTGAAGTATATGAACACAAGAATTGCAATGTATGTCAAGATAATGTGTCTCTAGTCTGATATCTCAGGTCTGACAATGGCGTGTTCCACAGTGAGATTTGAGAAACCCTTTTCTAAAATCACACAGTGATCTTCCTCTGGGAGAGGCATTTTTGTAACGGCTGTCAGTGAGAAATCCACCCAAACATGAAGTTAAATGTTTTTTTGTTTTTTTTTAACTTCTGCTATAAAAATTGTGTGTTCATCCTGTTTATATAAACACTGAAGATTTGCTTTTAATGCCTGGTGATGTTGAATTTCAGAGGTTAACTGACAATTTTTGTATTTAAAATACTTCTGCCTTTTATCTTCACTACTTCCCTGATTGAAGGTATACCAAACTTTGGCTGACTGTGGCTATACCATTGATTATATATGTCCATCATATGTCTCTTCTTGTTGACATCTTGCTGAAGCACTTATTTTCAAAGATAATAGAGGAAAGTAAGATTCTCAGAACTAAATGCACTATTTCAGCTGAAGACATACTAATGACTAGAATAAGATGGCATGCTAATTTTTTTTATGTCAATCCATTACAAAAAATAAATCTGAGAATCTTAAGAAATCATGTCTTCCCTCCTTCTCCCATAATCCTACACAGTTTGCCTTTTTATTTGCAGTTGTGTGTTGATCAGAAGCTTTTGTATTCAATCTGTTTACAGTAGTGCTCCTGTCTCTTTCCTGAAAGCTTCTAATTAATTTAGGATTTATCTGTGTCTAATTAATTCAGACAGGATTAATGTATAGTGAACTGTGTCTGGATTAAAACCCTCACGTGTTGGTTTGCTGAGTGGACTGGTGAAAGCGTGCACTGCCTTTCAGTTCTAAGGCATTTTGATATGGTAATGAACAAAAATTTTCACCAATGGGAACAGAATTTGTGGTGGTATCATCTTGGCAATTTTTTCATAGTTGATATGTTTTTAGGAAATCTTCACCAAGAGACCAAGTCTGGCGTGAACCAGAGCCTGTGCAAGTGTCTTTGAGTGGTGGGCCAGGAGTGAGAAAGCTGACACCAGTGCTTGCTCTGCATTATTGATTCTAAGAAGGCCCTGGGGAAGGACAGAGGAGTATTTTATTTTTTTGTCAGCCAGGGATGTAAAGGTATTTCTGGCCTTCCCAAAGAGATACCCTGACTGTGTTTTCAAAGAAATCGTAGAATGCTAGAATGGCTTGTGTTGGAAGGAATGGTAAAGATCATCCCCTTCCAATCCCCCTGCCATGGACAGGGACTCCTTCCACTAGACCGGGTTGCTCAGAGCGCCATCCACTCTGGTTGCCTTGGACACTTTAAGGGGTGAGGCATTCTCTGGGCAACCTGTGCCAGTGTCTCACCACCCTCACAGTACAGAATTTTTTCCTAATACCTAATCTAAACTTTGTCTCTTTCTGCTAAGGTAATTTCTCCTTGTGCTATCACTTCATGCCCTTGTCAAAAGTCCCTCTCCAGCTCTGTAAAAGACCCCCCCTTAGGTACCGGAAGGTGCTGTAAGGTCTCATTAGAACCTTGTCTTCTCCAGGCTGAACAACCCCAACTTTCTTAGCCTGTCTTCATAGCAGAAGTGCTCCAGCCCTCATCTTCATTGCCCTTCTCTGGACAGACTCCAATAGGTTGATGCTCCTTGGGTCAGTAAGTCAGAGAAATAAGTTATGTTATTCCCTTAACAGCCTGAGCAAACTCAGCTAAAGATGAGCTGGTGACCACAGCCATGGCCAAAGGATCCAGCAGGAGTAATACATCCTGATTAGGAAGCAACAGTGCCTGAGAATTGTAGCTTCATTAGCTGCAATTAGCATGAATAAGCAACATGCTGAGATATGTTCAAGAGTGCAGGATGAGAAAAATCTGAAGAAAATTACATCCCTTTTCCTCAAAACACTTAAAATGGACAAAAAAATGTATGTCTGTGCAGGAGCAATACTATTGCTCCTGCAAATTACTATAGGTAATAGGCTATACACTATTACCTGGTTGAGTCCTGATGTGCATATGGATATAAAAATCTCATTTCGTGTCAAGAATATATACAGTGTGTTCAGAGAGTGAAAGGACACAATACACTGGGTATACAAATTAACAATATATGAGTAGTTACATATCAGAGAGAGAATATGCTCTCTGATGCAGAGAGTAGATCTATAGTATATGCACCTATATATTAGATACAAGGACAAAATAAAAAATATTTTTGCCTAATAATATACATCTGTCATCTTACTAGTTGCACACATTTTATCTAAACTGCTGGATGATGTGATGGAAAAAAAAGAATTTATTGTTTCCAGAACTTTGAAGTGCACAGCAATTAAAAAATCTGAGGGCTTATTATATACTTTCTGTGACTATAAAAGAATCTTCACCTAATGCATGAGTCAACCTGTCATGATAGGTCTTACCACAGATCATCAGTTGTTACTTACAAATTCAGCATTCATCCCTGGTGTTCCCTCCTTGTAGCAGTCAGTCCGTGGAAGACTCATCTGGGTTATACAGCACTGGAACAACATGACTGTCTTGGTACTGAGTTGTTCAGGACTCTGATCACCACTATCATTAATGTCTGTCTTGGAGGAGCTGGAAAGGACCAGGGCTTTTCTCTGTTTAATGCTGCACAAGGCTGATAGCAAAGTGTCTGTCAAAGTTGTTCTTTCAGTGCTCATAACTTCAGGTACCCTGTTCACCTTCTATACTCTGTTCATAATTAATTATTTACATATTAATTATGCAAAAAACAGGTGCCAAAACCAGTAATTTTTCATGACACTGAAAGATTGATTTACTATACTGAATAAGCAAAATCCAGCTCTCTTTCTGCATTTCTCCTCCTTACATTGTTTCTGTAGCTGGTGCATTATCAGCCAGCTAATACAGTTTTGTTTGTCTTGTTTTTTCATTCATCTTCAGACTGGCTCACTGTACAGCAAATGCTGTAGCTACAGTGTCTAGTGAGATGTTTTAAAATTCTAATTCAGCCTTGCTGCTGCTCAATATGTCTGCAAACTGTCAGATTGATCATAGCATTCACATCAGTGGTCTTCTATGTAAGGACGTTGCAGCACTTGAGCAGCTTTCATGCTTTCAGACTACTTGTTTCTGCTGATATACATTCTGCATGGAACTCAGAATTACCAGTATTTTTAAAAGAAGGAAATAAAAATATTGGGAGAAATTTATTTTTATTTCTATTTAGTTTATTACATCCTTTTCTGTGGTTATAAATAACAGGAATGGCTATTCCTTGTATCAAGGAATGGGGGTTATAAGAAATGTTCACCTGCAGTTTATAGGAAAACTTTTTTAATTTGAAATGCATTTTCAGGTGGGTTTTTTTGTTTGGTTGGTTTTTGTTTTGGTGGTGTTTTTTGTTGTTGTTGTTGCTTGGTTTATTTGTTTGTTTTTGTGGAATATAAGTTATTTATTATTTTTGTCTTTTCCTTATCATGGAGTGTGACGATCTCAAGGTCTTATGGAGCTGTATTTCCACAGTGTAGCCCCAACAAAGCTGCTTTTGATTTCAGAAGGTGCCATTGCAACAACAATAGTCCCCCTGCTTTTAAAACTCCTGAAAATGATCAGCTTTTATTCAGAGATTTGAAAATCAAGAGAATGCTACAAATTGACTTAAGAAGAATGCTGTAATGTGAAAGAAGGGCTGCTGCTGGCTACATATGACCAGTATTATGTGCTCCTCCTGGTCCGCTGCTTTCCTTGCACCCACAGTACATTTATGAAGTGTAGGGACAGAGAATGGAGTGAAGCACCATGCCTTGACTTTCCTCCACAACCACTCTCACAACAACAAGAAGCTCCTTCCTTTGAGGTCAGATTCTGGCGTATTAGAAATAACCTTTTCACCCCTGCTCCTTTCTTTTTTATTTCTTGCAGCTATATCTACTTTATTTTTCTAGACAATGGTGTGTTCTTGCAGATGGATGCTCCACTTGTGGTTTTAGCTTCCTTTGTTGTTTGAGCAGCATCAGTAAGTTTTTCTGAGTCATTTAGTGACAACAAATAATAACAGCCTCTTTGCTAGGGAAAGACACAGCCAGGTCTGGTTCCACCAATAGTTATGATTAAATCACCAGAATTTGAAAGGGAGCAGAAGTATAATATCCCTGCATGTTTTCTGAGAACAAGTTGGCTGGTGAGGGAGGTGTAAGCTGTTTGTGTTGGAATAGCTTTGCTTCCAGTGTGTTGAGTCATCAGTGTCATCCATCTTGGGTTTTCTTAATGCTACTAGTTGTTGAAGTACATATTTTAAATCAGGGGAGCTCACTAAAACATAGTTTATTTTGATTGTTGTTTATAACTGGAAGGCTTTGTCTGGGAAAAACTGGATTTTTTGACACTTTTAATGCAATTGCTTAAACTAGACAACCTTTTGAATATACAAGAAATAATTGTTTAAATTATAAAGGTTCTCAGTGTCCTTAAAAACTATTGAAAAAATTTTCTAATTTATTTATAAAGGAGAGTTTCTACTGCAAGAAGCTGAAGCCAGATATCTCAGCCTCCCTAAGAATCCTGTGCTTATCACCTCCCACATATTTTAAGAGCATATCTTTAGATGTAACACTCAGATCCTTATGTTAGATCCATTTTTCAAAGTCACAGAAATCAGGTACATCGTGATGCTTTCAGAATGTAAATATTTAATACAGACTTTTTGCAGGAGATGTAACCATATCGATCCATGCTCCAAATCTTTACAACTTTGTCATTTGACTGAAATTTGAAAGCGATCCTTTCTGGGGTTTGGTGTTTGTCCTCTTTGCATTTGTGCTGATCAACCTGACAAAACCCCAAACCGTTAGGACTTTAATTGTGCGATTCAGTTTCTCAGCTTTATTGTAAGAGTGTGTTTTGGTTTATTATTGAAATAGACTGCACTCCCTAACTAACCTGTAAGCTGAGAGTCCAAGTGTGAATGGAGAATTCTGCACTTCACACTCAGAAGGTGTAATTCAAACAACAAAGCAGATATTTTTTCAGAAGGAGTAAAATAGAGTAAAATCAAACCTTCCAACACCCTTTCTATGTTGAGATTGTAAGTTAGGATAATAAAAGTTTTACTAAAGAGAATTAACTAAATGAAGTTATATGCGGACCACATAACAGAACCAGTAACAGAACATTCACTATGACAGTGATAAGAGGGCAGTTGATTTTAGTAGAATCTGCTGTCTTTTTATGAAATTAATTATGCATGTTTTTCATGGTTTAGAGCCAGAATTTTAATAAACAGCAACTACACCTCACTTCTATTCAGATTGGTATTAATTATATGATAGAGACCATAATTTCTGGTATTATTTGTTGGTGACAAGACTTTGCTCAATCAACCTGGAATAGACATTGCAACTTATTATGATGCAAAGGAGCAGGTAGGTGCCATGTAATGTTTTAGGAGAATAGGCAATATAGAGGAGATTGGTGTGAGCAAAAACTCTAAAATGGAAGTTGTCATCCTGCATGAGGCTAAAACTGAATATTTAGAAACCTAATAGTTTGCAGCTCCTTTTTACTGGTGAGCATTGCTAGAATTTTACCATCACTGTGCATTAGGAAGAGTTCAATAAATTTTAACCAAAATGGTCACTGAAAATGTCTAGTAACTAATAATAATCTATCCAGCAGATACAGATTTCTTTCTACACTTCTGTTTTTGCCATTATGACTTTAATCCTATTTGTCCAGAACTCATACTCCAGTCTACCCTCACAATTTCTGAGACACTAAATAATTTCATTTTCCTAAATCCCTCTGTGACTAGATGATGATTTCTTAAAATTCAGTAATCTTCCACCACTTCCTTCACTGAAATAACACATTCCTTAAGAGGGAGACTTCAAGCTTGATGCTTTTGCACCAAGTTCCTTGTGTCCCAGATGTTCACATGGCTTATTTGTTTACTATCTTGCAAAAGTCAATTAAAGGTCATGAAATTAACAGCATTTGGACAAAATTCTGGTAGTTGTCTAGCTAGTTTGATAATGCCATCATATTGAATTTCACATGCCTTTTTTATTATTTAGTTATTGTTTTGTATCTGAGTGTAGTTCGTAGGGATAGAAAGGTGTGCCTTTAAAGTTTAGCTACTTTGCGTTTAAAAAGTTAAAATGATGATACAAACAAAGCAAAGAGATAGAATAGAACACTTTCTCTCAATATCCAGTAACAGATGTTTGGAGAAAAATAAAGGAAATGGGGCAAATACTGAATAATCTTTCCCTGATACCATCCAGCCTTTCTGTAAATCGCAATTTATGGACTTTCAGATCTGGCTGGATGTTCCAGCTGTATCATGATGCTCAAATGCCTTTATCTGCCA
The DNA here is from genome assembly GCA_013397075.1 of Rhabdornis inornatus. NCBI lineage: Eukaryota > Metazoa > Chordata > Aves > Passeriformes > Rhabdornithidae > Rhabdornis > Rhabdornis inornatus. Next base: position 126,889 of record VWZS01000496.1, read on the forward strand.
TTACCTTTCTCTACTGTATCTTTATACTTCTGGTTTCTACAACATCTCATGTAGAGTTTAATTATACTAAGAAGTGTTTATTTTAAAATGTTTTAGCCCTTCTGCATGCCAAATTCATGAGTTACTTTCTCCCTACCAATTATTTCATAGAACTATGTTGTACTCCTCTTTAGTCAGCTAAGTTCAAGAGTCTGACCAGCTTCTTGTCATGCAGGTGTTGCTCATACTTTCAGTCATCCTTGCATGTTCCCTTCTTCAGGTTCTGTTACATCCTTTGTGAAATGGTAAGATCAGCACTACATTCAGAATTTCATAGAAGCATGGAATGGTTTGGGTTGGAAAGGACCTTATCCATCTCCCCTGCCATGAGCAGGGACACCTTTCACTAGAATAGGTTGGTAAGAGCCCCTGGCCTTGAACACTTCCAAGGATGGGAAGTCCACAACTTCTCTGGATAAAGTATAAACACAACAGTGATAGCTGTGTTTGTATCTATTCCCTATTTATGTTTTAACAAATGTCACCATACTAGGGTAAAATAATGTTTGAATGCCTTGTCAGGATATTTACAAGGTCTTTACGGGGCATTTACCTTACAATCAGCTGTGCGGTTTATCCAGGAAGATGAGAACTTACCCCTTCAATCTCATGTAATGCACCCTTTCCTACTTTTAAAGATTGTCAGAGCACCCAAATGGCAAAATTCTCTTCACTGGACATGACAGGTTCTGTGGCAGATACTTCTTTGACTTGTACTTCCTTTATCTCTTTCACTTCTGAGCTCCACAGCTGCCTCTGGCTGCTTCTTTGGTGTAGCTGCTGCTCCCTAGGTTATGTATGCAAAAGTCCTCCCCAGGTTATACATGCCAGTACCTGCCATGTATATGCCATGTTCTGGTCTATGTGGTATATATATGCACATGTACTGTAAGTATATATATACATACACACTGTATAGGCTCCTTCTCCATTACTTTGTTTATCAACTGATAACAATTACAATCAAGATGGTATTTTCTTGTCCCTTAGAGGCGTCTTCAAGTGAAGATGTCAAAAACCCCCAGGTCTCTGCAGCTGCAGTAATAAACATACTAAATAAAAATGTTAAATACACAGTAAGGTTAATAACAAGCACTTCTTATCATAGTATTGTATTCATGGTTTTATGCACAGGAAGACTTTTGTACTCATGACATGATAAAAAGTTATTATTGATAGCTGAAACATCTGCTTAAAAAAGCTACAAAATACCCACTACTAACAAACTTCTTACTAAGATACATTTTTCTCCTCATAATCTCAGACCTGTATGTACAACATGTAAGGAGTTTTGAGAATAATAAATGGAAGTTGCTGTGGAAATAATACAAGAGTGGTTAAGAATGACTTTTAAATGGTTCGGTGAAGTAGATACTGGAAAAGCAATCTAAATTCTATCAGACAAGGTAATGGAGGGTAAAGAAGCTGGCAAGCAGAGTGACTGGAAAACTAAATGATAATATAAGCCTAAAGCATAGAAGAGCTTTGAAAATCTGTATGCAAATGGGCCAGAAGACTAAGGAATACAAGGAGGATTGTAGCTTGAAAGGAGTAAAAGGAATATCTGGTTGAAAAGCGGTAGGGGAAAAGCTGAGCCAAAGGTATTGCTGAGTACTTGTGCTCGTTTGAGGGCTAAATTCCCATTTGTGGTGTTCTGGTTTAAAATAAAGCCTATGCACATGTAAAATATAGTTGGTGATGGCCATCTGGTGAACCTTTTGGCTCCAAACCAGGGTCATGTACCTCAGCCATTCTCCAGAAAGCCTTGTTCTACTGGTGCTTTAAAAAGTGCTCAGGGATCTGCAGTCACCAGAGGCATTCTCTTCCAAGGGTTGGCAATTCACCTTATGGAACATTTCCTGATGCCTCACCTTAACATTTCTTTCTGCTTTTCAGGCCCTTTACTTTCAGCCACTTCCTCAGCTGATGAGAATGAGATCTTGTTGCCATATTAACTTGAATTTCAAACATCAGTTCTCTGCTTCCAAAATCATCTCTAATGTCTGTATGATATCCTTGGGCTCTTGTCTGGAGTGATCTGATCACCTCTGGAGACAGGAAACATGGGTCATCAACAAAATAGGAGAGACGTTGTATTTCTGTCTAGTGTCTTTTACACAGAAACATTTGCACATTGGCCTGATAGCTACTTGTAGATACTTTTTTGGCTGGATATCTAGTACCCAATTACAAATGTATGAATGTACCATATTAAGCCTGGAAGAAATGCCTGGCTTTATCTTTCTTAAAGAAATCCATGGGAATACAAGCTGGGAGGGAAACATTCATAGCTGGTGAATTCTAAATTGAATATGTTTCATCAAAAGTGTTGTGACAATAGAGTGATTACTGGTATTTTTTTGAGAAATACATAACAAAAATAGCAGAGAGACAAATTCAGTTCTCATATGAAACAATTGCTGAGAAAGGGGTTCCCAGTGCTTTTCTAGATCTAGACAAGTATTCACAGGTTTCTTTAGCAATAAAAAGTGCTCTGAAAAGAAAGCTCAGCACCACAGTCCAGCCACATGACAAGGTATCCTGAGTGAGTGAATCAGTGCATCACATGCCTATCACAGGAGAATCCTGTGGGAGTTTCAGATATTTGGTGTGTATTGATGGCCTTGCTGCTGTTGAATATGGTAAAATAACAGATGTTATGTTGAAATTTTGTTTGAGGAGAGGACTGTTTTAAAGTATCTTATCCAACATGGTTCCGTGAGGATTTGGAAAGAAGGATGTTCAGACACCATGCCAGATGAATGCCCTTTCTGTATTGGTCAGTCCTACAGCTGCACTCAGTCTATAAAAAAGCCTAAGCTCAACATATATGCTGTTAGGAACAATTAACTCTGTTGAATTCAAAAGGGGTAAGAATTGGACATAATTTGCTCTATTTTTACCCAGTTGGGTAGTGCCACATATTATTTCGTTTTGATTAACTTTGTCAATGCACAGAGCTAGTAGATGTTAAACACTAAAATTAATCATATAGCAGTGCCAGTTTCCAACTTTCAGCATTCTGATGCGAAGAGCAGCCGAAGTGCAGGTGTGCAGATGAGGACTGTTGTGGCATTAAGAGCCAAACCTTTCCAAAGGTTTGGAAAATAAATAGAGCCAACAAAAGCTCTTCTAAAATATTATTGTCCAAGGATTCCCTACCTAAACCCTTGTGACACACATATATCAAAGAGGCAGATGCTATTCTGAGAAGTGTAAAGCATGATATTGCACAGAAGGTGATGTGATCTACTTATGCTCATCAGAACAGCAGGAGGTATTTGATTACCTGCAGTCTGGCCCTGACTCAGTAGACTGGTGTGTGGTTATCTAAATAGTCTGCTCTTGCTCCCTGTTAAACCAATGACAGTGTTCTCATCTTGTCATTAATGGGTCAAGTCTTGGCAATATTTCACGAGATTGTATTCACATTCATGAGCTTTCAACTCAAATCTTTGCAAATATCTTCTTTCTTGTTTATTTGTTTTAAGGGAGACACTTAAACTTTCCCCCGTCCTCTTTTTTTTTTTTTGTGCTTTTGTTATCTTATTGTAGATTAATCTATCTTAACACTCAAAATTGCAGGATCAAACTAACTACAGAAGTAAGTGATGCATTTGTTGATTCAGTGGTAAATGCCTCATTCACAATCTGCATGGCAAAATCTGGTTTTTGTAAGAAAACTGCTCTGAAAACTGTTGCTCTACTTTTTTGAAGATGTTGATTCAGAATGTTTTAGAAATTTGGTCAAGTGCATTTGTGGATACAATAGGTCCCATGGGATAATATTCTCTGGAAGTTGCACAGACCCTCATGAAAGTTCTGCTGCTGAAAAGCAAGGTCCTCTTGTAATACAGGATGCACAGATGCCTAATATATATCTTCTGGAGGTGTGGAGGAGATAAGAAGATAAAGAATGGTACAGAACATTCATAATCAGTAAACCTTTTATGAGGAAAAGTCAGATCCCGACTTGCCACTCCAGGAAGCTCCCTAAGGAAAAAGCAAACATGGATGTGAATCTCTTGCTGGTGTCCAGTGAGATGTGTCTCAGGGAGGAGTTGGTGAAGTCTCTGCTGGAGTTTCAGCTGGGCAGCTCAGCATAAGCCCAGCAGCCTTGGTAACATAGCTGGGGCCAGCACAACTGAGCTTAAGCAGGGCTAGTTGGGTTGTCTCTTTCAACCCTATGCGTGAATCTATTTTAATGAGTAAAACTTGGGGAAACCACAGTTACAACATGACGATGATGGGGAATACTGGCAGAACTCTTCAAAGTAATAAACACCATGAAGAGGAAGAGTTAAACTTTTTGGAGAGATTGAAAGAATGTCTAACTAACTAGAAATAATGGAACCTAGTGAAAAAAAAAAGAAGTTAGGAAACATATCTTATTTGCATTATGGCTCTAATGGAATCTTTCTTGGAACATTTTCTTCCATATGAGCTTATTTAAGGCTTACATCCACCTGAAAAAGATCCCTGTAGGTTTGGTGTGCATGTCAGTAAGGCTATCTAAGGTCCAACCCCAACATTTATAGTAGGAGAAGCAGTAAGTGAACAGCTGTAGCTGTTAAGACATCATAATTTTGATGTATATGTCAGAGGTGGTTAACTACTGAATGGCCAGAGGCTGCTTTTATTCTCTGGTAGGTGTTTGGTGGCCAGAAGTAGCAGCAGTATTTCTGTTGCATTTACCTGTCGTAGATTAGCATCATCTGTATAACCCATAGACCGAAATATTCTTTGATTTGGGTGGTCTGTTGACCTGATGGGATCCAGGTATGTCTAAGGTGTCATCCCTCTCGGACCTAGAAACTTTAGATTACTAAATGGCCTCTCCCTTTAACTGTGCTGAAAATGTGTTTCCAACCTGGTTTAGGGGTCACAGCATGAATAAGGCTGTAGAGTAAGTTGGAAATAAAAGGTCTAGATGGCCAATATGATAGCTTACATTGAGGCATCATTAGTATGGGAAATACAACCACGAAGTGAATCCTTCTCTGAAATGCTAATGCTTAGTGGATACAATGGACATGAAGTCAGTATTTGCACCATTTTAACCCTTTTAAACAATTCATTAAAATTAATATTAATTTAATTTAAATAATAATTTAAATTTATTTCAAGGGATGCAAAGGAAGATTTCTAGTGAAATCAGTGGATCCATTTGCATGACTTAAGTTAAATGAGTTAAATATCTGCTAAAGGTCTCTGCCAATTTGTGAGCCTTGGTAATGATCTTTCTTTACCTTTTTTTTTTTAATTGCAAGATCAATAATGTGTTCAACATATTTTCCATAATTTATAACCTAACAGTGACAAGTACTGTATCAAATGCTGCTGTAGTGACTGATTAAACTAATGAAGTCTAGGAGCCATATGCAATACTCTTTGTCCAATAAGTTGGACAAAGAATTAGACTGGTCTTGGAGATGGAAGGATACTTGGGCAATAAAAAAAAAAATCAAGTATTCACCTGATTCATAGTAATACTCATATCCCTAGGGATAACTACTAATATCGCTGAGGTGAAAAACCTGATATTTTCTGCTGACAACAGAGACCCCATGAGAAGGACTTTTTTTTTTTTTTTAATATTTTCTTCCCAAATCAGAAGATTTGTATCCTTTCATGGAGTTCTATGCAGGCTGAAACTACAAGAGCTGGAACCTGCTGCTGGAAAATTGCAGGAACAATGATTTATTCCTGTATCAAAAACTGAACAAGGGAAAACATATAAACACTGCACTATAGGTACAAAGGGTGATTATTTTTGCCACATAAAACAGTTTTAAAATTCATGGGGAAAAGCAATTTTTGACAGTATGGTGTAGGTGGTTTCAGTCTTATAAAAATAGCTATGGATGGTTTATTTGCTTTTCAGACTGCTATTTTTGCTCTACCATTCAGGTATTTTTAATGGCTTTTCTTGAATAAGACTTAGAGTAGTTATGTTTATGGGTGGATGAATATATATGATTACAGCAGACTAAAACTGCAGAATCTTTACAATAGCAGAAACAAATCTGTGGGCTTACTGTATTTTTCTTGAGCAAGTTGTCTTGGAAGAAAAGATATGATCATTCTGTTTGATTGGAGTTTTTTTTAACCATTGTATTTATTTTAAGTATTTTGGTGTATAAATATGCTACTTCTCTGGCTACTCTGAATCATATCTGAAATTAGAGTGAGGTGTGGGACTTTAGCAGTAGTGTTGTCACTAAAATGTATATAGAAGTCATTCTCTGTTTCTTTGTCAATTTTTACAGTTTGGGTGATGCAAATTCAGATTTCAAACACTCTTTCATGAGCCCTAGGCAGATTTGATTTGTTAGGTGTTTCAAATGTAATTTTTCCCCAGATTTTGTGTTCTGTTTTCTATAGTTCAGGGATACAGAATTATCAACCAAAGATGGAAAAAAAGAATTCTAGTTTAAGTTCCTTTTTCATAAAAATTACTTCCCAAGGCCAGGCGGGATAGTGCTTTGAGCAATGTGATCTAGGGAAGGTTCCCTGCCCATGGCATCTAGTCGAAAGTAGATGATCTTTAAGATCCCTTCCAACCCAAACCGTTCTACGATTCTGTGATTCTAAGTATCATTTCAAAAGCAGAAGCAATCATCCCAAGACCAGTAATGTGATAACCACCAAATGCTTTTGCAAGTTTAGTCAGGCAGGAGAAGATGGTGAGAATCATCATGCTAGACCCTTCTGCCACAGCACTATGAAAGAAAAACAAAAATGTTGAAAAATCATGAGAATGTCTTAAATAATGTGAAATTAAAATGAAGTTCTTGACCTCTGTTTCTTTGTTTTCCAATATCCTAAGTGTAGAGGATTAATTTATTCTGTGTTTTCAGTCTTTCTTTGAAGATGTGAGGGCTGTCACACTTGCTAAAGCCAGCACTGGGACTTCTATGTAGTCTCCTGATCTTACAGCTGGAGCTCTATGAAAAATATTGTGACTCTATAAGCTGCTGTATAAGCTTTATGCATTGGAATCACAGAATGGTTTGGGTTGGAAAGGACCTTCAAGATCATCCAGTTCCACTCCCTGTCGTGGGCAAGGAGCCTTCCACCCGGTTACTCAGAGCCCCATTTAGCCTGGTCTTGAACACTTCCAGGGGAATCCACAACCTCTCTGGGCAAGTGAATTGTTTCCTATGGATGCACATTTGCTCTTACTTACCTCTCACATGGTATTATTGCCAGGTTCAAAGTGAGTGATGTACCAGGCATATGGAAAAGACAAATAGGTTTGCCAGACTTGCCTGTTTTTGATAATTCTGAAGAAAACTGAAACAGCCACTTATGCTAAATTTCTAAATGCAAATTCATTTTCTAATGCATATGGGCTCATAATTCCCATTGATCTTCCTAGCAATTAGGAACCAAGAGCATTGAAAATGTCTACCTGCATTTTTAGACATTTAGATTCTTTCAAGATTTTGAGTGAAAGGAAACTTCACAGTGGGCCACAAATGTTTGTGACTGGAGAGAAATATCACATAGAAAACAAAAAAGACAGAGAAATACTTTACCTTTTCATCCTTTGTGTTTATATGAGGTACCAATGATGGGATTTATAGAGGGCTGTTCAAAGTGGTATGATATTTATGCACCAGTTTGTTTTTTCTCAAGGTAGTTGGGTCATCCTGTGTTCACAGGACAATGACAAAATATACCTTTTCTTTGGGAAAAGTAGTATAGTGTCTTGATATAAGTAACCTGGCTTGGTGCATAGAACAAGATTTTTAAGATGTTAAAAATATGGCAGGATTTTTTTTTTTGTTTTACTGGCTCAAATGCAGAACAAGAGTGACTTAAAGGAAATGAATGCTTAAGTGGAGAAATGGAATTGATAAGGGGTGCCTTGGAAAGTGTGAAGTGCTCTGTATTTCTCCAGCTCGTGGTTCCAAAACCCTCCAGCCTTTTACTTACCTAAAACATCTGCCTCCAGCTGTTTTGCTTTTCAAAAACAATAGTTTGTAGGAGAGGAATTGACACCAGTTGTTGGTTTGGTTCTATTACTTTAATTTTCACTATTTGTCATACAGCTTTTTTTTTTTTTTAAATTATCTTCTCCAAAATGTGTGGCAGTCAGGTTCCCTGGCATCTGATAGTACACATTTTTCAGAGTGCTACGTTATTTCAGTAACTTCCTTTTTTGGGGAAAGACTTATCTCTATCTATTCACCGAGACCAAGCAAATTTTTATAGCAAGCAAACGGGGGAAAAAAAAAGGACATGAAAAAGAATAAGCCAGCTCGGAAAAAAAAGATACTACCTAAACAAAATTCATGTACAGTTCAGTTAATATTTAAAGAAGACACTCCTAAAGGTTGTTACTTAAGTAAATCTATTTCACGGCTTTAAAATAGTGTAGTTTTCTGTGATGTTTTAGCTGAATATGTCGTTTGCAGAGAACCCTCTCATTTTTCTTGGTTTGGCTTTGAACCAGCCAGCGCTGTATCTGCAGACCTCAGCCATGAGACAAAATTTAGCACGCTCCCTGGAAAACTCAGAGCAAAAGCCCTCCCCATCCCTTGGAATAGGCATGCAAGACCACACAGTTAGGTCCCAGTCCCACACCCTCTTAAGCTTGCATGTTTGCAATAATAGAAAGGATTTGCTCTATGGTCAAAATGTATTAACCATAAATTGGATCCTACTCACATCTGCATTCCTTGCTAAGCTCTTTCTATGCAGAGTTCAGGGGGACTGAGGTAGCTGTAAACATGTCATACTGACTTCCCACTAAACATCTACCAGATGGGAACATCTCCTCCTAGAAAAATGGTGCCTTTATGTAGTCTTCAGATCTTACAGCTGGAGCTCTGGATACTTTGCAAAAGACTAAGACTGATTTAGAATGGTTTGATTTTAGGTGAGCTTAATATTTATTTTTCTCACACCAGTTTCTCAGAAATGCAACTGTATAGCAAACTGTTTTAAAAATGACACTGATAAAAGAGCTGTTAAGATTAGATCAGAATTTAAGTGGTTGGTAGGACATTAACATTATATTTGAAATAAAAGGAACTTAAGTGACAAATAGGAAGCTGAATCTAAACCTGAGGATTACATCCTTCATATCACATTGTGATTATCTAAATACCCAAATATTTCTCATCTTTCTATAGTTTGCCAAATAAGCTCCATGAAATTTTAGGGCAGAAAACACATGAATGCAAAGCTATTCTGGGAAAAACAAGTTCCCACAGTCTAGCTGGCCACATAAATGAAAAATGTTTTGTACTCTTGTGAGCTCTTAAGGTGTAGACAATGAATCCAATTCTCATGTTTTCAGAACTCTGCTCATTAATTGTTGATGAGAAATTATGAAGGTTGAAGACAGATAATCTTACAATAGCCACAACAACATTACACTTTACCTTTTATTTTCTGTTTTGGACTAAGCCACTGTTTCAGGCTTTGTGGCATAACAAATGTGTACAGGTTAGTTGGTTTTTTTTTTTTTTCTTTTGATTGATGGAAGGTAAAACCTAAGGAGATCAAGACAGCCTGTATTAATTGTCAGCCTGTTTCCTCAGTGACAGCGATTTTACAAGTTGTTTTCTCTTTTATTTTATGAGCTAGAACTAAACAAAATTATAATGTATATTTACCTACTCAGTAGTAAAAGTGCTGAGCTGCTCAATTACTTTTGACTGAACCAGTGACTGCCTGTTTACAGGCTATTGGCCAAGGGGTGGTTGTGTCAGTTTTTTCTGTGTACATGCTGTTTGCTAACTTGATACTGGTAAAATTGGAAGCTATTTAGTTTTTCTTTAAACCACTTACAGCTCTTCCAAATTTTTTCTCATAAGTGAATGTCAGCTAGTATACCCATACCTGGAGAGAGCTCTCTGTAATAATCAAAGATAATACACTATACTGAAATCCACTCTTTTATATTGTTCAAATTTGAACAGGATAATTGAACATGTACTTTGTAGCTTAGTCAGTTCTTCATAGAACAAAGGTAGTTACTCACTTTTTTTTTACTTCAGAATTTCCCAACAGAAGTAGAGTTTTTTTTCTTTGTGACAAGGAATGCTGCCTATTAATTAGGCTTTCTTCTGTGGGCATCTGGGCTGGCTGCTGACAGCAATGTATCAATGAATTAATGAGAATAAAACAACCTGGCACCTGCTTTGTTTTTTTTCTGTCAAATGGAGCAACTACTGAGAAAAGTGTTGAGACACCTACATTTGTTGACTACAGGAAGATTTTTTTTATTGGTAGTTGCAGTATACAAATAAAAATTATTTTGGAACCTCAGAAGCATAGCTAAATAAAAGCTCTGCTGTTTGGCGTAAGGGTACAGCATTATGTATAATAATTTTCATTTAACAGTGAAGAAAGCATTTGGGTTTTGTTAATTGAGTAATGAGGAAGTAAAGCTTTACTCTTTATTAATTTGTTATCTAATGGTATGGTCAGAGTGTGTTGGTGTTTTGGAGTTGGGCATTTTGATAAACATGTGAGATTAAGTTGCTTTCATGCACGAGCATTTTGTCAAAAAACCTGCAGGTCCCTGTGCTCATGTTGATGTGGCCAACATAAATACAATGTAACTGGAAATTGTTTTGTATCTAATGAATAGAATAAGGTATTCTAAATGCACCTTGATACATTAATTTAAACCAACCTTTAAAAGAGGAGAATGATATATGAGGGGCATGCTTAAATGGGTAATTCTTCTGTGATTTTCCACCATATTGTGCATCTGCAATCATCTTGATTTATCAACCTAAGGCAGCTCTGAGGATGAAACATGTAACAAATTGTTATCAATATTTTTTATTTGCAAGCAAAAGGAGTATTTGCCCTGCATCTTGGTTTCTGCCTGAGCAGAATTTGAAGCTTTCTGTAATATTTCCAGTATTTGATCAGAAATTAATGTGGTAAAAATAAAGTGGGTTAATTTAAGCCTTTTAATCTAATCTGACAGTTAGTAAAAATGTAAGTAAATGTTATTAGTATAACACTAATAATTCTGCCATTAACAGGAAGAAACTTGCCTTGGATTTCCGAGCCTTTTCTATTTCTATTCTGGGACTAGAGGAGCTTAGAGGTTTGTGATACTCAGTTATTTATCTCTTTGTCTGTCCCTGTGTATTTGCTGAACCAGAGTTTATAAGAGAAATAAAAGATTACAGACATTTAAGGAAGCTTCTTTATTTTAGGAATCCTTAAACTAAATCTAAACCATCCTTTTGGCAACTCTTAAGAAGCTCTAGTTAAACAAGATTTTAAACTGGAAGAGCTCCTCACTTATCAGAGTTGGTGTCTTATATTGCTTAGCTTGCTTGGTCTTTCTAGACAAAATTATATTTTCTAGTCTGTCAATTAGCTTCCTTTATTAGCAACCTTGATGCTAACAAACCCATGAAAATCAGTAGCACTTCTGTTCTCTTGTGTTTGCATTTCACCTAGAATAGTCACAACAGAATAAGAAGTCATTAAATATTCTGGTCATGCTTTGGACTAGAAGTATGTTGTTTTGATTGTCCTTTGCATAACCAAACACTGTGGGTAGAAGCTGGATCAGCCTTTGTTTCTCTTTTTGTACAGTACCTTCCTAAGACAATTGGGCTCTGACTGGTGACAGTCACCTGACTTTGGACAATACTAAGACATCATTTTATCTCTTAGGTGACTTAACTATAGGATTTTGAATGCATTAATGGGAGTTATATAATGAAGCTTCTTTTCCAGTTTTGCAAACCTGAGCATTCTCATCCAGTCTGCTGCTTTTATTATTGTGAATTACTGATATACTAAGTATGCATTCTTTATTAGATTGCAGTATTCGGTAAGTATGTATTAATCTGGTTGATGTAAAACCAGCTTCAACAGCCATTGAAGAAGCCAGGCACTTTCACTAAGTAGCAGAGACAAGAGATGTTGTAAAGATTTTCACAGTGTTGCCCACACATCTGTCTTGGTTATGATAATCTCTAAAGAAGGGAAAATGGAGAAGTTACTTTGGGTTCCATCAAATCCTTGACCTCTTAAAAGCCTGATACTAAGGGATTCAATTAGTGACAAATACAGTTGTAGGTTGAGTGATTCATCCCCACGTTCTCGTGTCTTGCAATTCATACATAAAAATTATATCCATTTCTCTCAGCTTTAGCATTTTTTAGGTGAAATATTTAACTTGCCTAAGAATAAAAGGTTTGATTAGTCCTTGTCAGTGAGTGATTCACTGGTCTGTGGATCTGTCCATCCACCTTGATCAGAGTCTTCTGAACCCTTAAGACAATTTCAGCTAAATTGGCAAACTGGGGATGATCACAAAAATAAATGGCAAGTTTTGTGATTGGGCAGACAAGAAGAACTTTATTAGTGGGTTTGCTAGGTTCCTGTGAAAATCATGGAAAAGATATTCTGACAGTGGGGAAAGACTCGAGCAGACCTTGCAGTTGACCATAAGATGCAAGGCTGGAGGAAACCAGACTTCATTAGTTCTGCAACAACTGCTTGGTTTTCTTTTCCTTTTAAAGTCTCATTATGGGAAGTGTCAGTAACTGACAGATACAGAGAGCTTGACTCTTAGAAATGTGGATGTTACCATCTCTTTGCTGCTGCTCATGGGAGCCCAACCTGTCAAACACAGCGGTGAATGCAAGATGGATAAGCATGACTAAGTCCAACTGCATTTATTCAGATGAAGTATTAGGTTTTGCATGCTAGTTTTAACATGTAGGAACTTAGGCCCTTCCATCTCTTCTGAATAATTCTAGGTTATTCTACAGACTGTGGGTAATTGCCACAGTTACACAGGAGATACGCCATGATGTAAGAATCAAAATTATTGTATTCCTAATAATGGGCAAATGACCCCTTCATGTCAGTTGATACAGTTGTGGTTGGTCAATGTTTTCTTAACAATTCAGCATTACATTTTTTCTCTTTGTGCAGAGGTGCAAAAGATGGAAGGTGACTCACTTAATATGGAACTGTTATTCCAACAGGAATCACTTTCTGCTTGTATGTCTTTTGTGGACTGTTGAATCACTGCCCAACTTCTGTGTCCCTAAAGAACAGATCCAAACAGCAGTAATTCAAACAAGCTTTAGACCACAGCTGTTGTTGAGACCAGTTTACAAGAGTTGAGAGGGTTTTGTCTGGAAAATGAACTTTCTGCTGACTGAAACCCAGGTGGTTTTTGCTTTACAAGGGTAGTGTTTCAGAGGGATAAGACACTATGAGAAAACTAAATGGATGCAAAGTCAGTCTTGTCTCACACTCCTGTTTCACCTTCCTTAGACAGCTCCCTATAGCTTCTCCTAGGCCTTCTGAGCTTTTGGAAGTGTCTCCAGAATCAAGATCTGAGACCAAAAATTAACTTACTCTTCCCTCAAGATATACTTCAGAAATGAATTTGATACATGGCCCCTTCAAGAGTGTCAGAGGCAGCTACTGGTGACCTGGGTCATGTGGTGCTGCCTGCCTGAGTTTCTGTCACTGCCTGGGCTCCTGTTGGCAGGGTGTTTGGAACAGAATCTCCATAACTGGCATCTGGAGACTCCTAGATAAGGGGCAATATCTTCTTTTGGTTCAGACACTGTGCTGGAGGATCAAGGGGAAGGCTGCATAGAGGTTGTTTTGAGATTGGGGGGCTGTGCTTTGAACTCTGAAAGAGGGTTTTATTGGAAGCTGCAGGAAAAGCACATGTGATTTAAAAAAAAATAGTATTTTAATTTTTATTCTGCATTTCTTTTGAAATGGAGAGTCATCCTGAATTTGAAACTGCCTACTAGTTCAAGCTATTACAGTAATAACAGGGCAGGTTACCATAGTTGTCCTAGCACTGAAAGTGTACAGCTTATACGTAGTTATATAGCTTGCTGAAAGTAATTTTTACATGAATTTGGTATAACCAGGTCACTTTAGGTCACTATGGTAGTCATCATAGGCCTGTAAATGGTACAGTTAAACCAGTGGATACTATTTTTTCTATTAATCTTCCTAGAAAAGCCTTTGTAATCCTAATTTTCTAGGCCATTAGGGTAAAGGCAGATTACGGCTAAAGCTGGTTTATTAACTTTACTCACCTTGGGTTTAACCAGCCCAGATCTCTTCTGTTGGGTGCCTATACCTGGAGTCATTACTTTTCTCAGTGGTCTTTCAAACTTGTTTTCTTACATTCAGGCCTGAGTATCCTTACCTTACTGTGAAGTTAGATTCAGCTTCAGAGTTGGCCCTGCACTGAGCAGCAGGTTGAACCAGGATTTCTTCAGAGGTCCCTGCCAACCTCAGTTATTCTGAGTTTCTAACTTGTGCTCTCTTCACAGCGTGTGAGGCAAACTGCTTTGTACATCCCAATTTATTCACAGTTACACAGCACACTGCAGTGAAGCAGGAAGAGTACTCATATTGTGGTGGCTGAATCTTCCTCCACCACTTCACTGGTGAGTTGAGTGATGCCACCCTGCACAGCTCCAGTCATCGTCCCTCCTGGCTGTGACCATGCCAGGAGAGCATTTCTTGGGATTGCCATGGATCAATCCCGAATTATAAGGCACATGTCCCCACAGTGGGCAATAACGGATTAGTATTTGGCTCTGGACAATGCAGGTGATGAGCCTGGTGCCTCCTTGGAGCTGAGGGGCAGAAGAATGGACAGGGTCCATTTCTCCATGGGAGCGCTTGTCTTAATGACAGGAATCCTATTTTTGCACCAGTTTCATTTGCTCCCCAGCTCCCAGCTTCTGACCACAGACCCCTTCTGACCGTTTCACTGCAGCCTCCTGGGACGGACGGCTAAACCAAGGCCATCCCTCGTGTCCAAAGAGGCAGCGGTGGGTGCTCGTCCCCAGCTCCCCTCGGGCTGCAGCGCACCTGCCCCGAGATGCTCCACGGATCTTGCTCGGGCGCTCTTGGAAAGCCTCTCCCCGGACCTCTGCGTGAAAGTTCACAAGCGGCGGGACTGCGCTGCCACCGAGAGACTTCCGCGGGGCGCGAGTGTCCGTGTCCGTGTCCGTGTCCCTGAGTGCCGGAGCCCGCCCGGCGTTTCGGCGCGGACCAGCAGATGGCGGCGCCGCCCCGGCTGGGCGCGCAGCCCCGCGCACGGCGCTGCTGCTGAGCCCCGCTCCGGTTACAGCCCTCCCCCGCCCCNGCGCAGCCCGCCGGAGCCGCGGCGCGGCGGTGGGGCGGCAGCGGGGAGCGGCCGCTCCAGGAGAGCATCCTTGGCGGCCGGCCGGGAGCAGGTCTCCCTCATCAGCACCTCCTTCGTGCTGAAAGGGGACGCGTCTCACAACCAGGCGATGGTGCACTGGACGGGCGAGAACAGCAGCGTGAGTGCTGATGAGGGACAGTGCGGGCGGGGTTGGGGGGTCCCTCCTCTTGCCGTTGCTTTACTCTTCTAACTTGCGGGGAGCAACCTGAGCTCCGCCGGCCTCGGTGCGGCCGGAGCGCGCTGCTCCCGCTTCCCGCTGGCCGGCCCGGGGCGCGGGAGTCCCCGTGGGCAGCACTCGGGGTGCTGCGGACGGTGAGGTGCCGCCGGGAGGCGAAACGCCGCCGTGGTCGGGCCGACCCCGGGTACCCCTTGCCACTTCCCCTGAAGTTTGGAAACTTTGCGAGCGCGCATCTTGCAGAGGCGCCGGGTGCGCGGTGTGCGCCGCGCCGCGAGGAGGAGGAGGAGGAGGAGGAGGGAGCCTTAGCTCCGGACCGGCGAGGCGATGTCCGTGTGCGGTCGGCGTGCCCCCGGGTCTGTGCCAGGGTAGCCGGGTAAAGGAGAGGCACGGACGAACTGCGGTGCGGGGATTATCTCCTCCAGCTCCGCATGAAGTCCAGATTAAATTGTCGAGGCTTAATCGATTCACCGCGATTCAGTCATCCCGGTGTAATCTCCCCCGCGCCGCGCTCTGCTTCCTCAAGCGCCGGGGAAAGAAAAACCCGAACAAACAGAAAATGAAATAAAACGTAGCTCTAGGCTTGAGGTGATGTGAACAGCAGGAGTGAGAGAGCGGAACGGCCCCGCCGGGCGCCGCAGGAGCGTGGGGACGTCCCGCAAGGATCCGGAATAGCAGCCGCTCTCCGAGGGCGCTTTTAGAGCCACGTCGGTGGATAAAATTCTTGTTCTGGGACCAGTGATACTGCATTAGAGCATCGGTGTTCACAACTTTTCACAGTTAAAGCAATGTGTCTTGCCTTTATTGTTTGTCTGTTTGACAGCAACTCTCACGGTGGGTGTCACTAGTATTTTTTAAACTAATTTGCAGTTTCAGTTAGTCTTCACTTCTTTATATATTGATCCATTAATAGCTGGGTATTCGCACGGGTAGTTTCAGGGATTTGCTGCTTCTGATTTATTCTTCACTGAAACATTATATCCTAACAGTGGGCGTCATGGGTAAATATTACACAGCACCTTGCACTGTCTGTGTAACTTCATAGTCAGGAAAATATCGTTATGAAAGCTTAAGATGAACTTTCTCCTGGAGGATTTTAGTGTTTCTAAATCTCTTGAGTGTTTTAACAACAGTTCAGCTACGCTCTGACTCTGCTTGAACTTTGTGAATTTAACATAAAGTTTACTTAAACTTGGCTCAGTTCAGAGTGTGTGTGTTATACTTCTCATAAGTATGTGAATTATCATCCTTTCTCTAGGACCTGAAGTCCTGGGTTTTTGCCTGTTTTGCTAGGGAGTCAGCCAGGGTGTGGAGCTGCTAAGGCTCCACTGATGAGGATGCAGTGATTCCCTGGAGCATGCTGAGCGCTTATGTTAATGCTCTTGTATAATCAGGTGACAGAGTTGAAGTCAGCATCATAAAGCTTGGCACTTTCAAAGGCAGTTTTTGATTTGCTCAGGAAGGAAGTAAGATGATGGTCATTTTCTGTGTAAAGAAAGTGTTGCAAATCAGCAGCATCAGCTATTCTGTTTCTGTCCTTCCTCCATTTCTTTATTAGACTGCTGCTGTTTTTTGTGGACAGTGCTTGCAGGCTGTTAGGACAGCTTCCTTGAAGAATTCAATATTAAAAAGTTGGCATAAGTTCATTTTTTGACATAGAAGGCAAGTAACAGCTTTCATGCAAAGCATTCTTCACTCTAAAATGAATATAGTAGAACCTTGCTAATCCGCAGTTATGACTAGTGGTCTCGCCTTGCCTCTCTGCAAAGATTTAATAACAGATGCTGCAGTGAGGGCTTGTGTTGCTAAAATGTTATTATTTTTTCACAGTATGCTACAGCTCACTTACTAGAATACTACCACGTAGTCTCTTCGAAAGCAAAGATAAATGGCAACTGTCAGAAGAAATGAAAGTGGTTACAGTCTTTGCTGCAACTTAGCTCTTTTTTTTGTTTGCTTAGTTGCTATCTACTAATTAAGTATTGCAGACTGCTTGCAGACGTTCTGTACATTATTTATACATTCAATAAAAAATACTTTTGCAGAGCTCCTTACAAAGTATGATGCTTACTCTGCCTGCCATCAGGTGATTACTGTCAAGCAAGACTGTATTTGTGACCTGTTAATGAAAGACTTTTCTGCCTTAACCCAAATGAAAGCAGCCAGTCTTTGCACTGGATGTTTTACAGTGTGACTGTCAGCGTTTTTTTAATCTTCTTTTCTTGTTAATTAGCTTTGTTTTATTGCGTGGTTCCAGAAGAAGAGCTGATTTTAACAAAGGCTTCTACAGAAAAATTATTTGTAGAGACAGTTCATAGAATCTTTTTTTTTCTTTATTTTTTTAAGGAGTGGAAGAAATGTATTAAGCTCAAAGGAAACAGGATGGGCTCAAGGTGATTGGAGAGAATTTTGCTGCATGTTTGTATGTTATATTCAAACAATTTAAAATAAGCACCTGATCCCAAGCATATTTAAAGTAGTCTTGAATGTCTGTTTAAGTAGATGTGTATTTATTTATATGACTCTAGGTTGTTTGGAGGCAGGAACACTATAATCTAACGCTTCTCAAATCTGCCACCTTATTCGGTGTTCTTAAATCTGTGGAAAGTTTTTCTTTGTCTTGGAAGCACAGGCTTGAGTTTTGAAGCTCTGTTCTGTCCCAGGCACATCGCAGCCAAGGGGAGGGCTGTCATTCCTACAGTGGGGTTTTGGATCAGGCCCTGGGAACCTGAGGAGGCACTCACAATCTGAAAGTGTCACCACACACATTTGGCACCTCATTGGAGGTACTCAGCACTTTGTAAACCAAGGAGCTAAACTAGTTTCTTTACCCTTTACAGCTGCATGGCTGAAAATTTGACAGTGATGAGCTCCAGATGACCACATATCCTCTTAAACACCTCACCTAGTAAAATAAATGAAGAAGAAATATGCAATAGGATTATTCCTTTGAGCTCCATGATGAAGAGACAAATAACTATAAAAGCAGAGGAGGCAGCTGCATCTCTCAGGGATGTTCACCTGCAGGAATAGTTCATTGAAAGTGCTGCCGTAGAGTACTCATGTGTGGATCAAGGGCAAATACATAAATGTGAGAGGGGCAGAGGTTAGGTTGACATGCATATGGAGTTTTAGAAAAATAATTTGCATCGTGTAAATCATCCTGTGCTGCAATAGTAGGAGCGTGTGATTTTTGGTTGCATCAGACGTCTTGAAAGAAACTAGGGAGGCTATAAATTAAATTGATCCTCTCTCTTCCCTCTTTTCTGTACTGTAGAAGTCTGATGTTTACTTATTATCCTCTTGTAATGCTGTTAGTTTGATGAGTTAGAGAAATGGTGGCTTTGATGGCAAAGCAGAGGATGTGGTTGCAGGGACTGTAAAGCAGGCTTGAATCACTGGGAAGGTCAGGGTACAATTCCTTGCTTTGTCAAGAGAGAGCTGTAGCAGGAGATAGGCAAATTGCTTCCTGCTTTGTGTCCTTTATTTTGTAGTCTAATAATTATTTGCAAATCTAATAAATAAGAGGCATGTCTCCAACCTTTCTTTGCAGTGGGATGTGTAGTCAAAACCATCACTGGTGATGCAGGTCTTGCAAAGCCAGTACTTGTCACAGAAGAATGTATCTGGCTAGTGAATTCCTGCAATTAGTATTTCTGCTCTCCGTCCCCTCTGCCCACAGAAAGCTGTTGTGTGGTCTTACTTTCAAACAAAGGCTCATGCAAGTGGAACTAATTTTTCTGCCAGTCTTAAAATATCATAAACTGAAGACATGGCAGGTGGGTGGTGCAACACACCATTTGCTGTGGGAAGGGCAAATAATTGCCATCCATGCAACTGTTAAATAACGTGAGAATTGGAATATATACAGGTAGCATACTAAAAGAATAGTTAGTGTGTTAAGCTAAATATGCATGTGCCCAGATTTACTAAAAATATGCAAGCCTTTCTGATTTGGGTGAGAAATAGTCAATTCATGACAACTTTTAAAAATCCTACGTTTCCTTTGGAGAGACCTTAGTCATCCCAGGAGCTTTTTTTTGGGACTAGATAAACAACTTTGTTTGCAAAATGATGTTCTTTTTGACCCTCCTGAAGAATTCCCATTCTGCATTCATACTAACCAATTAAAAAAAAAAATCAAAGCAGAAATAGGGGGAGAATGAGACTCATATTCACAATTGATTTTGATTCAGGGGCTGCTCTTCATGCTGTGTGCAGACTGCTAAAGTACTGTGAACAGGACTTTGGCCAGCTACTTCGAAGTCTGCAGTTTCATGGTGCCAATATTTCCTTTATTTGTTTGTGGTTAAAATATGAAGTCCATGCAGGCGCTTATTTGTCCAGTAACTTGATGTCATGATCCCCCATAAACATGTTTGTTATAGAAAATAAATATAAATATACACGTCATTTTTTTTAGTCCTAAAAAGCAGCGACTTACCAGAGGGGAAGATTTATTGCATGTCTACAGACATTGCTACACACAAAAACTTCAGCTGATCCAGACTTGTCTGTATTTGATGTACAGATACTTTGTTTGATTTAGAAACTTAATCTTTTTGATACAGTTTCATCATATATGATTTGTAGAGGTTAGTGATCACTACATGTATTCTTTTGGCAGTTATTTTATTTAATGGGTTTTCTGTTCAGTTTGCAATCAGTTGTGAGGAAAACGATAAAAAGCATTGACTTCAACATTACTGTAGCAGTACCTGTAATGGTAAATGTGGTTGTCTATGCAAACACAGGCTAAAGTCCATTTGTGGTAAGATTTGGGTGGTGTTTCTGCAGAGTAGTCAGACTACATTTTATGAAACTAAAGGGAGCATGAGGTCAAAAATTCTGACAGCTCAGACCTTTGATAAATGGCAGATATATTGCAAAGTGAAAAGTAGATTTCCCATAGGGAGGGTTTTTCTTAAAATTCCTTGAGATGATAGTGTGATTATAAAAACAAACAGAAACCAAACCCAATAATCATATTTGAATGGAACAGCAGAATCCCACGTGGAAAACAGAATGATTTTAATCTGACTGAAGTAACTCAGGAGTTTAAAATTTCTTTTTCCTTTTTCTTTTTTAATGGTATAAAGTTTTTGGCTTACTTCATCTATTTGCTTCTACCAGCTGCTGTTTTCCCTCTCTACCAGCCTTACATCTGGCTGTAAGTCATATTGCTGCCTGCTGAGCTCTATCCACCTTTCAGCAAATTCCCACTGCTAAAGGAAAGAGAGATAGCACCTCGTCTCAACTCCAAAGCAGACACTTAAAATTGATACATACTTTAATTAATAAATGTGTATTTCAATCATGCTTCAAAGTCCTCCATGAACCCTCCATACCTCCGGCCATACCTGGATTTACCTGGTTTGCTGGTTTGACTGACATTACCTGTTAGCAGTACTGCTGTGCCAACATTGGGACAAGCTCAGTTTAAATCTAAGAGGGAAATTTAGCAATATACACTCTAGAGAGACACCAGATTGAAATCCTCCCTCTGATACTGCTGATGTATTTCATGTGCATGATAAACAAAGCAATCATAAGGGATATGTTTAGGCTGGGGATAGCAGTTCACGTATCACAGTGGGAACATAATGCATTCTTCCCAAGTTTGATGGTCTTAGAAGACTACTGATACAGATCTTTGGAGAAAGAATTGAGGACATCTCTTTTGACTTTATTAAAATTCAATAGAGTTGTAGATCCTTTTTGAAAGAATGGAAGGGGAAAATGAGCTTTTCATAAAAACAGTCATTTTTCTGCTAAAATGGGAAGCTCTGTAAGGTATGGACCATGTTACGAATTTAAAACATGAAACTGCCCAGATTACAGAAGCTTTTATGCCAAGTCCTTTGCTTGTCCAAATATAATATTTTATGTTTGTGTCGATTAAGACTAAAGGTTGTTCACATAAAGGAGAGAGAATCCACAGTACAATCAAGTGGGATCCTTCTGTGTTCTGAAAATTCAACTTCATTTACACAAAAGCAGAAATAATAGGTTGAAAGGATTCTGCAGTATATGATTTCTTGCTGTAGCTCAGAATGAAACTTGATAGCCTACAACATCTTCAGCATTTTTATTCTCGAAGTCTCACATTCCTTAGCAAACATTCCCATTCCCAACCCCCTGTCCCAGTAATAATGATTTAAAACTCTAACAAATCACCAATGGCAAAACCACTTTTAAGGAAATAATGGGTGGAATCCTTTACTGTTCTTTGCTTCTTTAGGAAGGAGAAAATTCTCCACTGCAAGCGTGGTGAGACACTGGGAAAATGTTGCCTGGAGAAGCTGTGGGTGACAGCTGTGACAGCTCCCTGGAGCTGTCCAAGGCCTGGATGGGGCTTTGAGATACCTGGTCTAGTGGAAGGTTTCCTGCCTATGGCAGGGGAGTTGGAACTAGATGACCTTTATGGTCCTTTCCAAACCAAACCATTCTGTGGTTCTATGATTCAGCCATTAAGTCTAAGCTTGGACTTCTGCAGTAGGAAGGAGATGGGGATGGTCTCTGGATTAATCCCTGACAATCTTGACAGACATGCTTGAGAAAGCTGGGTACATCTGCTGGATTTGCTGACTTTAGTGTGATGAGTAGAGAAGTGCTGGGTTTACAGATCCTATTGAATGTCATCAGCCCTGGATGAGGCTGTTGTGGAGAGAGGAGAGATGCTGAGGTGTTGCTGTCTTGCAGGACTGAGAGCCCTTGGCAGAGCTGGTGGAGCTCTGTGCAGCCCCATCACCACGACTTTGAGCTCTAAGCAAGAGTTGAGGTGCAGCTGATGCCCAGGGGAAATTTAAAGCTTGGCCAGAGACAGAGCATGAGGTTCCAAATGAACAGCTGTTGGATTAAATTGAAGCTGAATAGTAGTGCCGAAGAACTTTTTGCCAGTTACCTCACCAGTGTCTTCTGAAATACCACTTGCCTTACATATGTGATTTTGCAGTTTCCTACCTGCAAGGTGAGAATAATAGTACTTTTCTATCTCTTAGGATGGCTTTTGCCTAAAAATTAGCTTTGCACTTTGTTATTAAAGTAATGGTTATCACCATTACATCTAAAAGAGGCAGGACTATACAAAATCATATCTGTGATTTCTTTGTTCCTCTGACAGTACAGTTCAGGAATTAGAGAAGAAAAGACTCTCACAGGTCATGCAAACTTGTCTGCTTGTTCTGATGTTTGTTTTGGTCAGAGCTCCTTTTAATGTGTAGTCCAGTTTAATTTAAATGCCTAGACTCTGGCACTTTAAGATCATTGAACAGTCTTAAGATTATGTGACTGAAAACAGTATCAGTGAAACTTAACCTGTTTTTAATATGATTTTCCTGCATTTGTTAAGCAGTTTAATGAAACAACTGTGTTTCTTTCTCAGTGTTTGTACTTTTTCTGCTCTTGTAGACTAATAATTATTTTTCTGAATAATATTTATTTTGACCTTATAAGTTTTCTTTTATAGCTCACTTTTGCTAGTACTTTAATTGCACCATCTGGATAGGACAGTACTTAGATATAATAGTACCTGTCTATTGTGTATCTGACAGGCCCATTTTTAGAAATGTACTTGCGCACAGAGATGATTGTTAATTTCTGGCATCCTTCTAATCACTCTCATCTGTTTTCCTAAAAAGAAAATCACAGAATAGTAAATAATCTTGTTTTTGTTTTTTTTTTTTTTTAAAGGGAGGTTATAAAAACATTGAAATAATTTGGTCTTCAGCAAAAAAAGCTGGTTTTTGTGGTTTCTGTGCAGTAACATTGTTTAAAGCTTGTTCTAGTTAATGAAATAGATATATTTAATGGTTTTTTTCCCCATTCACTTTATGAACTTTGTTTTTTTGTCACTGGAGGCACAGTAAAGCTGCATGAGTGTTGCAGCAGTGTATTTGGGAGTGCCAACCCCTGTGATGTGTCCTTGCTCCTGTGGAGCAGCAGGCCTGTGTTTACTGGCCAGTGAATTAAGTTTTAGCAGATGGCAGGCTACGCTTTGTGAAAACACCTTTTTTTATCACAGTGACTGTCTCTGGTCTGGCCCCTAGACTGAAAGTGCCCAGGGAAAGTCTTTCCCCTGCATGTGTATGAGCAAGATGTATACTGGGGTTCTGCTCTGAGTTGGTAGCATTTAGGTGCTGTGTAATACCAGTAAATAATGCTGCTGATGATTGCGAATCGAGCTGTTCCACCTGTAAATTTTATCAGTGTGCATCTTGGCCTCCCTAACTGAGCTACGGTGGAGAAATGTTGCTTTTCTCAGTTGGTGAAGAAGAGCCTGTTTATGATTAATGCCTTCCCATGCTTCCCTCCACCAGCAATTGTCACTGCAAGACAGATGCCCAAGGGGATGGAGCTGGAGGGTGAGAGGAGTATGTTGGAATCGCTCTTTGAGCTTTTGGCACTGTTTCACAGTGGTAAATGTGACTGATTCTGAAGAAATAGTTGTTTCTTCACTGAAAATACAATTGTATCGGGGTAGTATGTTGCCATAAAATCCTCAAGGAGTACAATAAGATATTTTTCCTGTGTTTGCTAGCAAAGATACCTTGTAACTTGGTCTTTTCAGAGGATTGGAACTGTTTGTGAAGTCTGACCCATCTAAATCTGCAGCAGCCCTCATTAAATCTTGCCATTTATGGAGAGCAGAATACACTTCTCTCAGCTCTTGTTTTATGCTCCCAGCAATTGTTTTGGGTGTTCAGCCTAAGGAGGGACAGCGTTAACATAGGTAGAGATAAGAGTATAGCCCCGAGGGAACTCGTGAGCCCCTTTTGTTTGGGCAGCTCTGTTTTATGCATGGTTTTTGAAGGGCTCCATGGATGAGACATACAGACGGAAATAAACCAAACAAAAGCAGCATGTGCTAGGAACAGGTATATTAGTGGATTATATTCTTGGTGCAGAGATCTTTGCTTAAATTACCACCACCAGTCAATGGGGATCCAAATGGATGTCATGCACATATGCAATGCTCTAACAATCAGCCTGGCACAGAGCTCATGAGATGAATTCTGGGGAGATTTGTGGCAGCAAATGCCTGGAGATTCCCATGGACTTGGCTGGTGATGCTGAAGCACATTGGACTGCTGGAGCAGTTGGATGTCACAGAAAGACTAATGCTCTTGTGCCCACCTCGCCTCAACCTGCAGTGATTTTCCTAGTGGAAAAGGAAGCCAAAATCAGATTTTTAGGATGTGCTATGCATTTGTGTGTTTGTACTTACAGGCTCTAATCTTGATGATTCTTAACTAAAGAAACTCCAGTATCCTACTCCATGGCAGGTTGGTATCAGTAAACTTCTGTCTCTAAGTTCCCAGCTGGTTTTGGGAGGGATCCCTCTGTGCTCTTTCTGAGCACTTTGTGGGGCCCTGTTGAGAGTAGTATGGGTTCACTTTAGATGTGGCTGCCATACACTGCTCTGCTCATGTGCAAAGTGAACTTTATTCCTTCTGGCCTCTCTCATTTTAGTCTTGTAACCTGCACTAGTTTAATTGCTCTGCACAGGGCTTTGGAATATTCAGTATTGTAGTATTTCATGAGGTTAGAGCATAGAAGAAGCTTTCTTCTCTCAAGCACAGATGCCTCCTCATAGGCAGTAGGATTTATGCATGTTTTTCATCAAAGTTGCAGCGTTTGATGGAAAAGGCCATTTCTTATTTTGCTAATTTGTTTGGCTTTAAATCAGTGGTTTCCTGTGTTTCCCTGACTGTTACCCAACCACAAAATGGCAAGTATGTGGAAAGGTCTCAGCTGCCTTGAGAGCATTCTTGAAACATGTTCTTTGCTCTGAGTGAGAAGTACGAGCTGAACAGAAACTATGCAAAACATTTATGCTGGGAGTAGGGTGGCTTCAGAGTGAGAGCTCTGTCCTGAGCACCAGTGACAGATTACAGAGGACTGACAGTGAACTCTCTGATTGCCCTTGACTGTACTGGTGCTTGGGGTAGAAAATTGGGAAGCTGTTACTATTAGTCGTTCTGAACTTTTCTTTCCCCCTAGATGAGGGAGGCCAATACTGGCGGAGTCAGCTGAGAGCTGATCCTCTTCTTTTTGTAGTTTCCCAGCCTGATAGGAAAAACAAATATGAAAGAATCCAGAGCTTCTTCTTTCATCTCTTGTATATGACATCCACCGAGCTACTGCTGAGCACATGCAGGAAGGAAGAGGATGTGTGGATAGAGCAGAAGTGTCCATATTTTTGGAGCAAGCAGCCCACTGTGAGTGTACTAAATTTCTCTTGGGTCACAAATACTATTATTTAACTGTCTAAAACCACTGTAAAGAAGAGAAGCAAAAAAATGTGTTGCATATCAGCTGAACAGAGTTTTTGTAGCTCTGTGAAAGCTACTTTCTGATTCACTGATTAAGTTGTTGGTTCCTGTCAGCTTCTGTGAAGAAGGATGCAGAAGGAACACATTCCCTGCATATAGGCTGGATCAGGCACCTTTGCTTAAGTTGTAGGATGTGGCTCAGTGAACACGTTTTCAGTTCATAATGAAATACATATGTTCATCTTCCTGCAGCATCTCTCAAGGGCTACTGGGCAGAGCACTGAGGGCCACTAACAAGATCTTCTTTTCCTTCCTTCCTTTCTTCCTCCTCTTCTAACTGCTTTAAGCCAGATGATTTTTTTTATAAAGTGGGCTTCATTTAGAAGTCTTTGAACCTTTTAGTAATCTCATTGCTCCTGGAAAACCCTAAGAGGAATTTTTAAAATTTATTATATAAGTACCTTGTGCCCTGTTCCATTTCTTGATTTAAAAACCCTTGGGAGGGAGAAGACTGATATCAGACTACCATATATACTCCATGTGAGATCTGGGTTGTTAGCTGGTGAATTATCAATATAAAATATTTTTTGTGGTTTAGTTAACTGCAGAAAGGCACTTTTAAACGGACATGAACTGCTACAACATAAGAATTGAATGAAAGACAAGTTTCTTCATCAGTGGGTGGACTTGGTTTAGTTTGATCAGTCTGCAAGCACACAGGAAAGTTCAGGGTGCTTTCGTGTGTGTTTCTGAGGCAAGAGAGGCTTTATGAACACTGGAGCTGCATGAAAAGAAGTGTCTCCACTTCCTGTTTGAATCAATGTCCATCTATTGTGAAGGATTACATCTTGGCTTTAGTGTTCATGACTGTGAAGAGACTGTTCCTGAAGATGGGAATGTAAAGCTACAGAAGGATGTAATTTTTCTCTTGTTTGCAGAAACTGCCAGCAAGTCTGGTTATTGCATTGCTATACTTTGTGAAGTACATCAAGGATTCCCTGAGGGAGCAGAACTCAGCCCAGTGTGATGTTTCACAGGGGTTGGTAGCTCAGAAGTTGAGCCCATTGAGATTAGAGCACTGAAATTCACATTTAGGCATAGACTCTGTGCCAGGGAATAATATAAAGAGTTCATAGTCTTTGATCCACAGTTTGTTGTATGTGGATGGCTTGCACAAAATAGGCAAGCTTTTTATTTTTTGTAGCCACTAAATAGACTTGTATTTATTAAGTGAACCTCATTGTCACAGTCATTATCAGTCAGTCAGAAACTTTGCTCCCCTTTAGGCAAGTTCTGCAGCTGTCCTTTGTTTCTGTTACTTTCCTGTCTGCTTTTTTTTGTATGTCTCATTCCTCCTTCCTTTGTCTCCGTGTGTCTCCTTTGTTATTCTCCTTTCATTTCCTTCTCAGTATTAAATCACCTTTCTCATCCCAGAGGGCTTGAATAGCATCACCTTCCCCATTCCATCTGAAAAGAAAGATCTTGAAAGACATGGTTAGTTATGACACTGACATGTCATCAGTTTGAGAGTTGCCATTCCAGTGAAAATAGATGTTCACACTTGGTCACATGTTGTGTGTAGAATTGGACAGACTGCATGACATTGCTTAAGGAAATCTTGTGTTCATGACAGGATCTGTAGCTCTAGAGCATAGCAATAACAGATGTTTAAAAAGCAACTGTCCCCAAAATACATCATCTTAGTTGAAACTGTCCCAGGAGCAGAATATTTCACCAAATGCCTCAAATCGAAAGCTATGAAGAGATCCCTTAAACTTACCTAGGGTTAGTTTTGGACTGGGGTCGTACTATGAAATACACTGCTTCTGTGTTAATCTTCCAGATGAGTTTAAATAATCATAATTAGAAATGAAGCACTCAGAATTCCATTTCCAGTTCTGTGATGCGCACATGCCCATCTAATAAGAATTTTAAATTACTTGGTTGCTCATCCAGGTGTAATTGAAAAATAATCATAATCTATTCAGTGTTAGATTTAATATATAAAAGAGATACTGTCAGCAAAACACAGCTTCTGAAATGTCTATTACCGTGGATTTTATTGTCTGGATTGAGTTCAGATATTAGCACATGTCATTCTCATACTTAGGTGATGTCATTCTAAAGTGGGACTTTGCCAAGTATGCCTCATTATTACTTTTTGCAGCTGATAGGCAATGAATTCTTTTTCCTTTAACTGAAATTAAATATTTACAAGCTGTTACTTATTGCAGGAATTTAAATGAATGTAGTTTTTTTGAAAACACATTCTGAAGACAGCAGAGACAGGCAATGAGTTTGAAGCTGTCACAGGAGGCAACTTTGAATCTCATGTATCCAAGCTGTTGCTTTATCAGAGCCCTGAAAACACGGGAGCCAAAAGCAGAAACATGTAGGGTCTTGATTTCTGGCATAGTTTATTCCTCTGATGCAAGTGCACTTGCTGTGTAGTCACTGAGGTTCATGGACTGAAAGAAGATGAACAGATTTAGAGTGCTTTTATCTAACATAAAATTGATACTGTCTTATGGGAATGACTTTTAAGAAGAACATGAGAATGTCTGCACTACGCTAGACCTGTGGATATTTAGGGAAGAGCCTCAGACTCAGATGAAAGTTTTGTGATCCTTCACCAGACAGCTTTTCTGGCCAACAGCAATTTGTGGCTCAGGGGTAACTGTAAAAGCTTCTCAGGTGCAAGAAGCACCTTGTTTGTAAACATGAAATGAGAGGGAAGATGAGCTTATGTACTTGCTAGTACTGGATTTCTATTATCCTTTCTACAAGCTAAATAAGTTCAGATTCTGGGGTATGCTGTCTGAGTGATTTAGATTTAGTGGATTTGCCTCTACATTTTAGAATTTTAAAACCATTTATTGCTTCTATATTGATTTAAGTGGTATTTAAATGCAGAAAAAAATATATGAAGTAACAAGTAGATCTCTCAACACAATTTAAAAATTATGGTTTTTGTTCTATTGTAAGTTTCTCACCAATTTGGGTACTTCAAAGAGTGTTATTTCTCTTGAGTGAATGTTGTTTCTGGAAAGAGAGGTGCATGGCAGAAGCAGTTTTAGATGTCTTTTATTTCTATGGAATTTATTAAAGCATCTTTTTAGAGGCGTGGATGATGGTGCTGTCATATGCAAAAAGTACAAAGTATCCCAAATGTTTTCCTTGGATATTTGAAGTTGAATACATTTTCATTAAATGGACAACCTCATCTAAGCCAGGTTTAATTTTAAATTCAAGCCATTATTCTTTTGCTACATAACCAATACTGTGTATCTTCTTATCAACAAGTGAGTCTCATTTTTAATTTATGGAAGTTTACCTGAGAGTATTCAAGTGTCTCACCCTTTGCATGTATGAAAATATGCCTTTGATGTCTCAGCATTTGACTTTAAAACAGCTGATCTTCTGGTGTGCTGTATAATAAAGTTGTTTTGATACATACAAGAAATTCTGCTTGTTTGTTCCAAGTTCGCATGGCATAGTTAAGATAGGTTTTTGTTCCGTAAAAATTGGTGATTCTTTTGAAATGGAAATCAATCCTTTTCTCTTAAGTTGCTTAAAAGGTTTATTAAACAGGCATGATCAAGTTTCTTAGATTTTAAGAAGTGCTGAAGGTGAATTTTGAAAACCTTGCTCATTCTTATTAACAAATAGTTCATGATTTTTAAATAGATATTTCTAATGCTCTCTTTCCATTTAAAATATTGTTATGAAGGACATCAGTAAAAATATTCAATTATAGTGTTCTATCTATAGACTCCCTGGGAACCTAGGCTGAGATTGTATTTCTCAGCCAGAATGAAGCAGCACCATTAAGCACCACTTAAATTTCATCCATGATGGAATGATCCTTGGCTTTGTCTCCCAGGTAATGGAATGTTAACAGTAGTGGAAAGAAAGAGGTGCAAGAGCCTACAAAATAAAGAAAAATAATCAGAAACAAGAAACATTTTAATTGTTGAATTCTACACTGTTCTTTCTTACTGTTCTTCCTCTTCATTTTATTTTCTCTAAAATTCTATATTATTGCATTTATCTAGAAGAAACAAGCCTCTTAGCATGAGCTGAAGGTTGTTGGTTTTTGCCTTTCTTTGTCTTCTTACTCTCTCTTAGTCCTCTACCTTCCTTTCTATGGATTGGTTAATTTACTCCTTCTAGCTGCTGTGTGTTCAGCATCACCAGGGTCAGCATGTTACGTGTGGAAGACACATCAGCTGAAGGAAACTAACATCCCAGTCAACTTATTACCACTGCAGACAGAGGGAAACCAGCTGGCATAAGTGAATTGGTTTCTGCATCAGTCTCCTTGCACAGGCAATCAATTCAGCAGAGAGAAACAAGACCTGAATCCTCATGGCTGGCCTGTAGCAGAAGGCTCCCTATAGTGGAGTTTTATCACCCTGAGCTCACTGCTGCACTCAGTGAGCTGTGAGAGCAGGGGTTCTCCATACGGTGTCACTGAGCCCAAAGGCTGTGGAAGGCCACAGCAGCTTCAGTGTGTTTTGGGTCAGATCCTTGGGCCAATGCTGCCCATACTAGTCACCATGTTAGTTAACAGGTATTTAAGCCCCCAAAGCATTAGGTGGCTCTCATCTCTCTTTGCTAACAGCATGAGGCTCATCCTGACAACAAAAGCAGCACCAATTCTATTTGTAGTTTTTTGTAGTTTCTGAATCACGTGCTAATAATTCTGAGCAGTGACACACAAGTAGGCATCATTATGATATCTACACGGGGAAAAAACCATGGTTTTCTTCCTTCACTTTTTTTTGGTGAAGGAACAGTGGTGCAGCAAACCAAGTCTATTCAGTACTAAAAATTTTATAGTACATTATACTGTGTAACTTAGGTAATTGCTTAAATAGTCAAGTTAAAGAGAAAATAATTAGAAGGCTAATTTGGATTCGTCCTTCCCTATTAAGACTTAAAGATGTTGACTGTAGAGTTCTGTTACTGCTTCATTTAGCTTGACTATTGCAATGAACTAACTCCTTGCATATGAGACTGTCCTTGTTCAGAGGTGAGGTAGGGGGTTTGTGTTGCAGGATTAGAGCATGTAGCACTTGTGGCATTGCTGGTACCACAGAATTAGGAGCAAATAGGCTGACATTGGCTTACACAAGGGAACAGACTTGCTCTGCTTTGGTCCCAAAGGTGTAATTGATTCTATTTGTAGTACATGGTCAAATATTTGTCCATGGTATCAGAGAGGTTAACAAAAAGTTGTCATAGGGCCGTGTTTGTCACAAATATAATGTCAGCATGTCATGGTTCAAATGTCATCATTTTGTAATGTGACAAATTGTCCCCAAGGACAGACTTTTTAAGAGATCCTAACAGATGTTGGAAAAATGAGTAAGTTTAGATTTATTTTATTTGTCATATTCAAGAACAATCAGAAGTTTAGAAAGCAGAGCTTGCAGCAATTTGTATCACTTTTCATTCTTGAAGGTTCTTTGCTATTGTCACAAACTTTAGTCATTATATACGTGATGCTTCCTTAGCAGGCAAATTTGTTGATGCATCATGCTTCAAGGCAGCTCCAGATATGACAATTTTTTAGTAATAAATGTGTTTAATTTGACTGTTCTCCATTTGTGGCACACTGGATTTTCCTCTTTTAACCACAAAATAGTAGGAGAATTTGGACAATTTCCAGTCTGTCAAAATTTAAGTGCAATAGGAAGTAACATAATTTTGTTTGTATTTGTTCTGTCCTTCATTCAAACCTTGTTAAGAGGCAACTGTGAAGCATACTAAGCAGAGCTGCTTATACTTTATCTACAAAGCACATTCAGCTAGGATGGCTGTGCTGTGTTAACACAACTAAACCCAACCACACTTATATTTGATATTGCAGTGTATTCCTGGGTCACTCCCGTGTATACTTGACACATAATGTGAGAAAGTGGAGGAGAGGATGTTCAGTAGTTTCCAAAAGATATTTTAAATAAAATTAAGACTTGCAACTTGCACTGAAATCAGGGCCTTTGAGAATGCTGATTGGGTTTTTAAATATAAAGGAGATATTCTGGTGAGAATGGAAGACTGCAGCTTTTTCTGTGGAAGTAGTAGATTTCCTCTTCTGTAGAAATAGACTAGGTGGAAAATTTGTTTGTCTAAGCACAAATAATTGAATCATACATTTGCTCTTTAGGTGAGGTGTTTCTGGATTCAGTTATGAAATGTAGTCTTAGACAGGTCTAGTCATTCTTCAGGGTGTTGGCAGCATGCAAGGCTGTTTCTGTCAAACCTGGGTCAGAAAAATAACATATAACAGCACTAGCAGGCTGTATCCTGGCCCCTCTTCCTGAACAGTTTGTGCTCATTCTAAGCTGGACTTCAGATGAGTGATCTTGTATGAAACTACCTTCCTGTGCATCCTGGTTCTAGCCAGGACAGGGTTAGTTTGTTTTGCAGTATCCAGGAGGGGCATGGCTGGGACACAGAGGTTATTTTATACCACCTCTCGTCATTGCTGAGCTGGGGGGAAAGGGAATCCCGTCTTGGGGGAAGGGATTCCCTCTGGTCAAGAAAACATGGTGGAGGGATCCATCTGATATTGTCTATTATTGAGAGCTTTTCTGTATGAATAATTTATTTTCTTATACCTTTTGTTATTTATATTGTTGCTGTTATTGTTCATTTTCTAATTTTTTTCTCATTGCTATTTCTAGCAAGTTGTTCTTACCTCAATGAGTGCCTCCAATTGGAGGAGGGAGGGGAGCAGCATGTGGTTTTAGAGGGAGTACTAAATTGGAGAATATCTTTCCTGAACCACAACAGCCTTATTTGGCAACAAAAAGGACTGTCATGGTTTCAGCCCAGCTGGCAACCAACCTCCATGCAGCCCTCACTCAGTCCCCCACCAGTGGGACTGGGGAGAGAATTGGAAAGATAAAAGCTAGAAAACTCGTGGGTTGAGATAAAGACAGTTTGATAGGGAAAGCAAAAGCCACACACACAAATAAAGAAAAACAAAATATTAATACCCTGCTTCCCATGTGCAGGCAGGTGTTCAGCCACCTCCAGGACAGCAGGACCTATCATGGTAACAGTGACTTGTGAAGACAAATGCCACCACTCCAAATATCCCTCCCTTTCCTTCTTCTTCACCTCACTTTATATACTGAGCATGATGTCACATGGTCTGGAATATCCCTTTGGTCAGTTTGGGTCACCTGTCTTGGCTGTGTCTCCTCCCAGCCTCCCATTCATCTCCAATGTCCCTGTGAGAAAGTAATGAAAAAGCAGAAAAGGCCTTGGCTCTTTGTAAGCTCTGCTCAGCAATAACAAAAATATCTCTATGTTATCAACCCTGTGTTCAGCACAAATCCAAAACACAGCCCCATACCAGCCACTGTGAAAAAATTACCCCAGCCAAAACCAGCACACACTAGATGTGAAAGATCTGTTGAAATTTGTGCTTTCCGAGTCTGTATGTTCTCAACTTTCTTTTCACACAGAAACACGTTTTGTGTTAAACACTTACTCTGCCCATATAGTTTGTAGATTCAAGTTTGAGCTGCTGTTCTTGGAAAACACAGATTGATATAAGTAAAACATAGTATATTGGCTGAGTGAGGCTAGGATGGTCAGTCCTTGGACAACTTCTCCCCAGGAGCTGGGGAACCCTGTCCACTCATGTTGGGTTTAACTGTGATGTGACTGTCAAGAGAACTGTGCTCCTGTGAACCTTCCTTGCTGTACTTGCCCAATACTGAGCTAATTCTCTGTGATTACACCTGGCTGTAACTTCCTGTTGAGGAAGAGAAATTGGATAAAGAAAAAACATATTGTTTGATGGATATGAACAGTGCTGAACAAACTTTAAACAGCTTCCTAATCCAGATGTTTGGACATGGGCTCTTTTTTCAAACTGTTTGGTCCAGAGCTGATGCACAGTCAGTCTTTCTCCTCAGTAAGTTCCTAAAGCAGGAAATTTTTGCTCAGATTGCCAACAGTATAAGCCTCTGTTTCCATAATTTCTGTCTCAAAAACAGACTTGAGGTGAGTTGTGATTTCTCTACAGAGGACTGCCTGATTGCACCTTGATGTGTTCCTGCAGAAATGGCAAACAAGTTGGGTCCAGTTGTTTTTGAATCTCTTGGGCTTCAGAAGAGCCACTTTTGGTTTGCAGGGCTGCTAGAGGCTTTCTGTTCAACCTTGAGCAGGTAACTTGAATCTTTCTATATCTAAATGTCAAATATGGAAGTCTTGTTCTGCCTCTTTGGTTATAAGGTCAATATCAAAGATCATTAAGTTGCTGAATATTTTGGAATTTTTTGCAATCATATTACCATAGGTAAACAGAAGGAAAGAGTAGCAATCTACACAGGGAAGTTATTTTTCTGATGTTAGTCTGATATAGGGGAATCTCATTTTACAATCCCTTATCCAGAGCTTTTATGTGGCTTTACATTCTCCATGGTATTGCTTTTTAAATGCTGTACTGTACAAACAGTAAAGCATTGTGAATGGTTTTTAATTTTCATACATTTTTAATGTCTTGCATTAGTGAAAAATGCTTCTTATTAAGCCACTTTTAATTTTGATATATATTATTTTTTCTCATAATAACATCTATTTTAAAAATCCTTGGGAAATTTTAACTTTCTTAAGGAATGCTTGATATTTAAATTTTTTTTTTTCTCAGCTATATATTTTTTTAAAGTTTAGTTTGGTAAGAGTTATAAATTTGTTAGAATCATTGCATACATAATAATTTGAAATGTGTCTGGCATTAGTTCTGTAAAAACAATCTGGATGTTCTCTGATCTGGATCTACAGAGTCATAAAATATATATGGCACTGTATTAAGTTTTATAATGCTCATTACTTCACTGTTGTACCTGTTGGGTAGAAAATCACTGAAGTGAATGAACAGTATTGCTCTTTGGGCAGCAGAAATATTGGAAGTGCTTTTACATGACCCCATCTAGAGATGAGTTCCACTGCAGGGTTCAGCAAAGGAATAATTAGTATTTAAACTGTTTGCGAAAGAATATGACTTCTCCTGAAGAAGAATTACGAATCAGTGAAGTGCTGCAGAAGTGTTATTTGGGGTAAAATAATTGCCACATGAGGTCTTCAAGTTATAATGAGGGATATCTGTGGTCTAGGAGGGTGAGCTTATAACTCATTATAGTAAGACCTTGTTTTGATTCCTGAATCTTTCACATGACTGTCGTTGCAATTTGGGGCAATGCTTTTTGTTCCTGTTCCACTTCTTAGAGCTGTATTAGCAACGTAATATGTGTGTCTTTAATATTAACTGGACCTTCATATTTAGTTACTCTCAGGGTCAATTGCTAAGCTACTTAGACAACAAATTTAACCTATTTGCTTTGTAATCACTGTAACTATTCTGGAAGGCCTGAGGGGACAACATGTGTTGTACAACATTGACCATTGTACTGCAGCAATGAGCTCCAAAAGGTTGAATATTTAGATGATGCTGGCCAACCTTCTGCTTGTAACTATAGCCCTAATAAACCTTAATATTTGTCTTGATAGCTTTCTATTTTTGAAAGAGATTTTAATTTATGTTCTGTAGCAGAGGTATTTATTTAATGAGGATTGCATTAGCATTGCTAATGGTCGTAATAAGTTTAGTTTCAAAAGATACTTGCTTTGAAATTTACTGCAAAATAGTGTAAGTGCAGCCATTTACTTGGAAGTGTCTAGGAGAAAGTCATGTTGATATTTTAATTTTAGAGTATGTCATTGTAGCATTCCACTTTCATTATTGAAAAGCCAGTTATTTGTTCTCAGGAGAGTAATACAGGGCATGAAACAGCCCTGTAAGCATGGTGGTGCAAAGCCATCAGAGAAGATGTAAGTTTGTGGTGGGTGTATAATCCCAGTGCAGTTTTGTGTGATGAGAGCTTGTAGTCTAGATCTCGGATGTAAGCATTTCCTGAGTGTCAAGCATGGCATGCAAGCCCCATTTATGTGAGTGGCTGAGGTTCACCTGTATTGGTGGGTTTAGGTCTTTGTAGTATGTTGAGCTTGCTTTCTCCCAGGTTCTAGCCCTCTTAAAACAAACTCTCTAAACCCAAGGTTGTTTTTAAGTGCTTGGTGCAGCTCTGAGATCGGTCTGACACAGACAGGAGGCTGAGAAAACATGGCCAAAGCAGTACAGAAACATGAACGTTGGGGAAGTAGCTTCACTGCTGAATCAGTGTGTTGTGAAACAGATTCCTTAGTGTAGAGTTTGCTACCTGTTTGTCTGGGTAGCAGTGCTGCCTTAAGCAGCTACAGAGTATTTCCAGACTTACACAAACACTACCAGCTGTTTCACTGTAGTTGTTTGTGGAGAACTGAGCTGGAGAGAATTTATTATGATAACAGGAACCTGGACTGCTGAGCTAAATCTGATTTAAATCTGCTTTGCTTCAGTTTACTTCTTTCCCTATCCACGCCATACGGAGAAAAGTTTATTTCCTGTCTGTTTTCATCAAGGTTTAATATCTCTGAAAGCCTTTATTAGACTTCTCCTATGTATTGTGTTCTTTAGATTTAATAACCTCAATTTTGTCATCCTTTCCTTGTTGCTTACGTGGTGCTGCTTTTCTCGACTGCTCATCATTTTTACGGTGCTCTTCCAGGCTCTTTCCAATTAATCAGCATTATTCCTGTGATGCTCTGGCAGGAGCACACTCTTCCAACTGTGGTCTTCTAGGTAGCTTTGTTCATTTTATTGGTAAACTCCATGAATTTAATTATTTTTCTTGCTGACTAAAATAATGTATAAGGAAATGAATCTTTTAGAAAAATAGGAACTTTTTTATTTCTGTGGCTTTTACTTCTCATGGCAAACTGCTTTGAATTAGTGCATCTACTTCAAGTCTGGCACAGCGTCATTGGGTTTTGCATGCCATTGCCTGGATGTTCTTCCTTTCTGGCATATGGGCACACAGCATATGTTCTCCCACACCTCCTTTCACCTCTACCTCACTGCACTTTTACTGCTGGGTAGTCTCCTGGTCTCCTGTAATCCGTTTTCTTCCTTTATTTCTTCTTTTTAGTCTCCTGGCACTGCTGGAATTTTCTTTCTATCTCGCTCTGCATCCTTAATTTTTCAACCTATGTGAGCTTGGTAATACATTTCTGGATTATAGACATTTATAGGTAAATTTTGTATAAGGAAAGTGCACAAGTAAAACCAAGTTCTGTTAAAATTAGAAGCTCTATGTGCATGTATATACTTATTTATGTCTCACTTGAAATACTTTGTAGGTTAACCTCTGCTTTATTTTCTCCACAGAAAATCATTGACATGTTTACAAATAATGAACTCTGTTGCCTTGGTTGAATATTCCCTTTTCTCTGTTGCTTTTCCCATGTGGCCAATGTGAAATCTGTGCTTCTGAAACAGTACCTTGTATGTCCCTTAGATTTTGGTTTTGGAGTAGGGCATATAGATGCTACGGTAAAGCAGGTAATAATATTCAGCAGATGTTAATGCATTAAACATAGGAGTTCAGAGCCAGGATTCTCACTTTTATTATTATTACTGCACAGCTTGTAAGTGTCCCTGCATCTTCCTAGGCAGATATCTGGAATTTATTGAGTGAAGTAAATTCCTTCTGGGTGTTTACAAGAAAAAGTGACAAATGTGATTTGATAACACTGATGATTGCACAATTCCCTTTCTGCTTGTGAATTCAAAACATCTTCTGAGAGCAGTATGAAATTAAGTGTTACCAAGACCAGACACAGAATTAAAGTAGAACCAAACATTGGTTAAACCCTCAGAACTGCAGAATTTGTTCCAGAGACATTCAGAGAACAGAAGAAAAAATAACAGAATATTAACAAGCTTTATATCTATAAAAATTAAACTGATTTTTCAGATAAATAGAAGTGCATATCTTGCTGAACAGAACAAAGAAGCAGCATTGCTGGTGCTTCTAAAGCCATTGCTACTGACAGGGCAAAGAAATTGTTGATGAAAGTCTATTGAAGAATAACCAGTGAAACACGGGACACTAGTGAGCAGAGTGTGTCTGCTCTGCACACAGGACTGCTGTGGTAACTTAATAAAATGTTAGGTGAAATTCTACATTGGAAGCTGAGTAGGTTTCATAGGCTGCTACTGGCATTGGTTTAGGTACGAGAAGACTGAAAACTACAGGACTTGCTATGAATTGTGAAGAAACTGAAATGCTAAAGGCATGGAACTGTGTGTTTCCCAAATATTTTTCAGTGGTCAGTTTTATCAGCAGTTGTGTATGCTGTCCTGGGGGACCTGTGTTGTAAAGAAGCACTCTGAGTTGTAATATGAGAAATACCTCTGGTAGGGTCCAAGACTTCATAAGCTAAGGAGAATACAAAGCCAGAGTGCTAAAGGAAGGCTTAGCATTCCAGAAGCAAGAGGTCTTGGATTTTCAAAAGACATTGTAAAAAATTTGGCATTTAGGTAGTTTCTCTGAATATTAAAGATTGCTCTGGATTTGACCTTTTTACTGCTTGGACTGTTTTTTAATGCGGTCAGGAAGTTTTTGAAGCTCATGGTGTTCTTGTTGTAGGAAGAAACAAAGGTAAAATTTATAAATACATAACAGAGACTCTGAAAATAATTTGGGACCTGGAAACAAAGAGCAAAGGAGATTGGGCCAGTGGGAGTTGCTATTGCAATTTAAAGTCTGCTACCTCTCTTGGGAGTCAGGAAGTTTAGCTCTGAGCTAGTGTGGGCTTATGTTGAATGTGTGGGTATATTTAGAGATGTGGGAATTTTGTGATGGAGAATAGTGCTACTGTTGTCATCCGGCTCAGTTTCCCACTTTGGCTTTACTATGGCCAGGATGGATTTTTGAATCCTGAAATCAGTCTCTTTCTTGACTTGGATAATCTATATTTTATTTTGATTTTGATGCTTTTAATCTCTCCAGATAAAACTTCAGGGGAAAAGCAGTTTCTTATCATGCTTTTCTGTGGCACAAAGTGCAGAAGAATCCCAAATTTGAACAGAGTTTTGAAGTTCTGTAATGTGGAAAGAGGAGTTCACCAAAAGAAGAGTTGACGCTCATTATTTTGCCTGCAGAGCTGTAGCAGATCTTTAGAAAAAGTTTACAGAGAGAGCATTGGCTCCACTTGTCTAATAATCTATGCTTCAGTAGTTTGTGATCCCACATATGTTCCGCTTCAGGCTAGATAATTAATGTTGCCAGTGGTTATCTCTTTCTGTGTAATAACTCATATCTATCCTGGACTGCAGGATGATAAGGTTTTGCTGCATTGAAGGGTTGCTGAACATCCTCATGCCACTGTATATACAGTACTTAATCAGTAATAGTCTCTCTGGATTTTCTTGCTCTTGCTTTTCTGTGCCAGTGAGCATCTTTCAGGGTTTGAGAGAAGAGAGTGAGTGGGT
The DNA here is from genome assembly GCA_013397075.1 of Rhabdornis inornatus. NCBI lineage: Eukaryota > Metazoa > Chordata > Aves > Passeriformes > Rhabdornithidae > Rhabdornis > Rhabdornis inornatus. Next base: position 165,963 of record VWZS01000496.1, read on the forward strand.
GACACATTTCACTGGGGAATGAGGACTGTTAAGAGCAGGTCATGCTATGTCATGCTATGGTATTTTGTTAACTTGGGCAGACAAGAATTCCTTTCACTAGGGACCATATTTTAAACTTCCAGGGTGAGAAAAAATGCCTGTGAATTTGCTTCCTGAGTGAGAGACATGTCATATAGGACCATGCAGCATGTAGAGCTTAACAGGAATATCTAGCCATTGGTCTGTATCAGCACACATGAGATCAGCCTTTAGAGTTTCTGGTAGTGATGGCAGCTTGCAGAGAGCTTGTGTGAAGATGGGGCTGTCTGTGTCTGGACAGCACCAGTGGCTTGGAGTGGGCACAGGTTTGACTCTATGCTCCCAGTTTTCTTGGGAGAAATGTCACAGCATCCGGTTATGACTAAAGAATACAGAAAAGAAATGAGGAGCAGGAGGCCATTGCCACAGCTTCTAATTGTAAATATTCCTACAGTTAGTCTTTACTCTGTACTGAATCTAAGTCAATAAGGAATAAGCAATGAAGAATATACAGAAGTTATGAGTGAAAGGTACAGTGTAACTGAGTCCCAAAATGTTTACAAGATCACACTTTGATTTTTAAACAATTGCTTAAACAGATAGTTTATTGATAGAAGGACATTTCTTGCGTTTGAAAATGATTTACAGTTTATACAGTAATTAAAGTGGCAGTCACTTCATCACACTTAAGTTTATTGATTCCATTAGTACATTGACCTTCTTTCTGCTGAATCACCAGCTTGAATGTCTGTGCTGTGTGGGATAAATTAAAAGGAAAAGATGTCATTTTTCCTAACTATGCGGGATTCAGTTTTCTGCAGTAAATAAGGAAATGACAACAAGGAAACTAGTGGAAAAATAAGCATTGCAGGTGAAACCATGTTTTGAATCTCTCTAATATTTGATGGATTTTTCGAATTAACTTTGTGTCATGGGTGCTGAGTTAGTTTGCTCTGTTACAATGGCCAGCATCTGTATTCTGGCAGCTTGAATACACAGAACTCCAGAAGAATATGAAAACTATCATATGAATGGGAGAACAAGGCCAGATGGAAAACTATTTCTGTGTGATTCCACTTTGTATATTCTACATGTTAAATAACAGTTTCCACACTTTTATTTTTCTCCAGAAACATTGCTTATAGTTGGGTGATGCTCAAAACTGCAAAAATAAAAATGGAGAGCATTGGCACATGTGAGCTGAAAGACAAATCACAGAAAGATAGAAATTGCAGAAAGACAGTAATCCCTCTTTGCTTATGTTCTGCTGGGGCAGCAACTTCCTCCTCCTCTGGCCTCTTTAAGAGCGAGCTGCCTTCTGCACTCTTGCTCAATCTTATCTCTCCTTTGGGAAGATAGTGGTTTTCTGCACCAAACTGCCTGTAAGAGCAGGAATTGCTACCTTGCCAGAAGCAAGAGATTCTTTGTCTCTGTCCTCTCTGAGTTCCTGGCATTGTTCAGCTTGTGGCAGTTCCCCAGGACAGAGTGGTGTGAAAGCTGCTGGTCTGCCATGACACTGAGTGCTCATCCAGCCTGAGTGTAGCACTAAGGAGGGAACATTTTGGCTTGTGCTGTGTGTCCCTTAGATTTGATAGGTTTTCTCTTCCGCCCCTTAATCACTGATGAAAGTCAGCCAGACTGAAAGGACATGTTTTGCTCTTTGTAGCTGGGAAACAGAACAAAACAAGGTAAAGATTTGACCCTTGGGATAACTGAAATGAGAATAACCCATCATTTTGTGTCTGTTGGAAGAATAGGTAATATTTTTACCATTGATAGTATATGCTGGGCTAATGGATTTAAAGCTTCAAAAGCTCCTGTAGGAAATTATGGCCATTTAATAATGCAATTCTGAAAAATAAAAGACTCTGATTACAACCAAGGCTCCAATAATACTATCTAGCTAACATTCAAGGTCTCTTAGTGGTGCTTAGTTAGTGGTAGAAGAGGTATTTAGCAAAGTCATCTTAGGAGCACAGTATTTTTAACAGCATAGTTTGTGCCTGGGTTACCATGAAGTGGGTTTTGACATGGTTCCAGGAGCACCTTTTCATTGAATTTGGCCCAGGCATGCTGTGCTTTCACTGGAATAAGCCTGGAAAAGCTAAAGGGGAGAAAAAGAAATTGGGAGCTGTCATGCTCTTTCCAAAAGTTTTTTTTCAAGCAGATTTGTTTTCATCCTATTGTATCCTATTAGAGGGAAACTTCTGGATGCAGAGTCTGATTCAAAGGGATCACATAGTCTAGCCTTTATTAAATTGTGATGTGAGTTGGGCCATATGGCACAGAAGTGGAACAGGGAGACTGTGAAGGGTTTTCTCCAGGGATCCGGTTCTCTTTCTGTGACTGCAGTAGAGTTATTGCTGTTTTATCGTGCAGGCATGCTCAGGTGCTGGGCTGAGAAGTGCAGTACAGGAATCTGAACTGGACTGAATTAATTTCTTGTATATGAAAACAAAGTCTCTGGCTGTATTTTGAGGTTGGTTATATTAGTGTTGCTCAGAAGTTTACAAGCTTTCTAACAGCCAAGTGGAAAGGGCATTTCTCATTACTGTACTGATGCATGAGGCATTAAATGCTTGATGTTGTGTTCACAAATGAGTGTACAGATTTTTGGCAAAACCTAAGAGTCAGATTCAGTCATGCAGATTAAGGTCATATTACAATATCTCCAAGGGGGTTATATACACCCAGATTGAACCACTGTGTCTTTCATGTGAAATAAGGAGTTGGTTTTTGCTAAATGATACAATTGGCATAATATTTTATCAGGCCTTGCCTTTCCTTTCCTTTCCTTTCCTTTCCTTTCCTTTCCTTTCCTTTCCTTTCCTTTCCTTTCCTTCTTTTTTTTTTTTTAAATCCATTTGATTAAAGAAGAAAACAGGATCTAATTTAATTTCTCTTCCTGCTCCCTGTAAAAATCTGTTTTACTGGCAAATTAGAATTTCTGAAAATTTTATCCAGCAAATACTTTCCATCTGACAAGGCTGAAACTACAAAGTTGCCAGGAAACCAAAAATCTAGTGAGATGTTAATTAGAGAAGATGGTCTGGCTTTTGCTTTTGCCCTCTTAACTCCATTTTTCTATCTTTGTATCATTTCAAAAAGTTCAATAACAATTTTAGGTTCAGTAGTCAGCTGATTGTCTTTTCTTTAATATTGCACAGCATGAATGAAAAATGAATTTATTTGGAGAAGTATCATGAAATAGTTGCCTGTGCTACCTATGAAAATAAAATACATTTTTCAGATTTTATGTGGCCTCTGCTTAAATAAGAAAAGGTGGAATAGTAACCAAAAGAGTAGCTAAGCACATATAAACTGCAAGAAAAGCCTTCCACCTGCTTATTGTTTTCATTTTATTAGAATGATGATCAGGAACCAATATGAATACTTTGAATACAGAAAGGTTGTGCTTCCCACCTCCTGATTTAAGGAGATGCATAAGAATGAAATTAAAGCAAATATGCCTGTAATTTACTCTGTTGTGTGCATTCAGTACACTTGCTCTTTGACAAGTGTCCAGCTTCGTTCAGTGCCAGCTACTTCCTCACCGAGTAATAGATGAGGCTGGAAGAAGCTGCTCAGCATATTCTGGTTGAGTTTTGCTGCTGGTAAAGAGGTTTAAGGGGGCCTGATGCAGAATAAGCAAGATGAGGCAGGATGTTATAGGAGCATGGATGCTGCTTCAGCTGCTTGTTGTAGGCTTTTTTATTTATACTTCTTTTTTTTTTTTTTTTGAAGAAAAGAATTATGCACTTGGTTAAAGTGCATAATAGGTGATTAAAGCAGTGGATTTATTGTATACAGTTGTTTCGTGTATAGTTGTGTCAAATGAAGTGATCCACTCTCATTATCCCTGGCTAAGGATTGCAGGACTCTCTAGAAGAGGTGATTTTGGATAGATCTATCTTGTCTTTGTTGCTAGCCCAAATATTAGTTACCTTTTTTAACATTTAGCTTTCACCATAGTGGCCTCTCACCTTGTGAAATTTATGAACACCTGCTGTCAAAAATCCTAAACAACAAATTAAGAAGTAGATATGAATTTGAACTGAAGCTTTAGTCCTGGTATCACACGGACTGACCACATTAATACATAATTTCCAGTGTTGTATTAGGACTGCATATTCTTCAAGGAGAATTAAACCAGATATTAGGGGTGAGTTTTGACCATCCTGTAGAAATACTGCAGGGTAGTGTGAGTTTAGACTGTGCCATAAAGTGTATCCCTTTTCCCTGGAATATGTAATGGATATGTAATTTTTTTGAGAATTTTGGTTAGAAGCTTGACTTAAATGGAATCCTTTAAGTCACAGTAATAGAGATTGCTCTATGTTTGATGATGGATGCCATAGTCTCAGATCAACAGAAGCCAGATCAAAGTGGCTGGTCCCTGGGATCTTAAGCTTCTGCTTTGACTCTATAAAGTGAGAACAGCGAGAACAGTGATGGTTCCTTATGTACATACAGTTACCCTGAAAATGAATTTATTAACCTCCAGCTGCTGGTGGTGGTAGTGTTGGTATTGAGTACAGTTACACACACGCTATATCCATGGAATACATAGTAATGGTTTTGAGGTTTTCTAGAGTTTGGTACATTGTAGTACACTGAGATGAGGTCAAAAGTGGAATTGGAAGTTCTTGTTTTTCTTGAAGGGTGGTCAGTTCACGTGACTCTTCTTTGGAACCTGACATTCTGTTCTTTCCAGTCATGGCCCAAGTTAAAACAAAAGCCAAATAATGTTTTGCGTTGTCTTCCAATAGGCATTGGACATGCATTGGATATGTGCATGTGCCTCGATTATGTTACAAAATCATGTAATAGCAATAGCTCTGGTTTGTGTTAGAGAGCTGAGTCCTGCAGTGTGCTGGACTCCTGCCAGTTCTCACTGCCCTTGCCTCGGAGTGTTCAGTGTGCCCCTTAGGACTGTGTAACCAAGCAGAAGCACACTGCATCCACAGTATTTATGTTTTCATTCTACTGTTTTTCTTTCTCTCTTAACTGTTCTGTCAGACTTTGGGCTCTGAATATTCTCAGTTCTGTGGATTGTTAGCAAAGTTTTCCACTACCTGTCTACTTTGTATTCTCTAATGGGAACCCTTCTATGTAAGAGTAGAAATCTTCAATCTGTGAAGATCTGGTGAGCTAAGAAGACTTTTTGCAGCCAAATTAATTTTTAACGGTGTATTGATTTGGTGTCTGGCAGCTTACATGTCAGAGTGCATGAAAGTCACCCTTTGTCCCATCACTAATGCACTTCCTTTGCGCAGTCACTCTTTGTGCATCTTTTTGGCTTTCATTTTTTAAATTCAGGACCTTTAAATGCTCTGGTGCTGCTTCGTTACCTTTTCTTTAGCAGGAGTGGATTGTGTTGGTGACCAGGGGAGCTGATGAGCACTGACAGTTCAGCCCTGGTGTGCTGTGCTGGGCACGATGCTGCTGCTCTCCCTGCTGACATATGCCAAAGTGAGGCCGTGTTAACAGCCTGCCATACCTAACTTGACTTTCACATTTAGTGTGTCATAACACAAAGCAGTCTATCATGGAGCAGGAGCTGACACTCCTGGGTTTGGCATATTGGTGAGGAGCTGGGAGTGCAGACTTCAGGATGCTGCTGATTTGTTATTGCTGTTCTTTACCAGAGTGCCTAAGCATCCCAGCCAGGGAGCTGAACATCTTTGTTTTGTGTTTTCAGTACACACAGCACAAAATGGGCTTTGGAGAACACTTTAAAATTTTGTATGAATAAAATGAAATCTTTAAAATTTATGCTCCAAGTATTTAGATGAACTTGTCTGTTGGTTTGTTTCCAGAAAGGATATTCTGCTTTTTCACTCTTACCAAGACCAAGGGCCTACCTCTTCCAGTGACAAAAATAAGATAGCAAAACCAAGTGTTTTAGAAGTGATTAATTATAATGATATATTTACAGCTATTTAATTACTTCAAATATGTAAGATTTTTGGATACCTGTTTTGACGTTTTTTTTTAAGGATCATTTGAATGCACTGAGAGCACAATACTTTCTAAAAATCAGATCTAGTTAAGGTTGCTTAAAGTGGAGATGAGTGCAAGTCAGTTCACCAGTCGTTTTTGAAAATCTACATCTGCTAATATTGAGGAGCCTAATTTAAGGTTCCTGTTTGGAAACAATTATGCCTTTTTTTTCTTAGCTTCATTTGATCACTCTGTGCAGGGGACTAAAGAGATGCACTTCATCATACTGTCATCAGAGTTAATACTTTTGAAAGACTCTGAACACTTCACAAATTACACCTCTCGAGTATTACTTTATATATTGTTGTGGCCCCTGGTGGACACATACTTTACCTATCTGTATCTCCCTAAAATGAGCACAATGGTATTATTTGGTATTAATATATCTTTTCTGTGGAGAATGGAAGCCAGTTGATGGAGATAGGGAATTTTCATGAGCTCCCCCTTGGCAGGTTTTGGAGCTTAAGAGTTTCCTGTGCCACACTGCTAGCCCCTTAAGCTGAAATTTTAAGCTATTTCCATCTCTCGCTTTGATGCCTACTTTGTGAAATATTCCTATTAACATCACTTTTGTGTCCTGCATTATATCTGGTCCAGGCACTTCAACCCTGAGTGAGTTTGTGGCTTGTATTCATATTCAAATTTTGGTATCATCTATCTATGAAATTATTAATCAGATTCCTGTTTGAATGCTTTTGATGGTTTAATATGTTCAGCTGATAACAAACTGCATGCTCAAACCTAATGTTGCTCTTTTTAGACTTGATTAGACTCTATCCTTGATTGTGATTTAATGGCTGTTCACAAGCTTGTTCGCTCTTGCTGTTGCATATTAAGTACCGAAGTATCCAGCCAGGTCTGCCAAAGTCTTTCAAGAGACCGTGGTTTCTCAAGGAGATGAAAAGCCCTAAGTAGGCTAACATTTTGATTCAGGATTTTGATTGTTCTTGATCACCAAAGATTTTATCCATAAATCCCTCTGGAAATGTTTGAAGGGTTCAAAGACTTTCTCAGTGCTTAATTTTACTCTCCTAAAGTGCTATTTAAACAATCAGACAAAATCCTTTTAAAAGCAATTAGTACAAGCAATAGCAGTCAAAACAATTCCAAATACAAGTTTTATTCACCTCTTTTTCTCAAATGCGTATCTGAGCTGTTGTGCCAGAAAAAGCAGTGTATGATTAGAAATTAGCTCCTTCTCACATACTTTGTGGATCATCTCTACCATCTCATAGTTGTGTACCATGGGTACTTGCATGGGCCTGGTTACCAGAATCTTTACTTTTTAGCAACTCGGGTGTTTAATGTGCTGACCCGGTGCCGCTGTGGCTGTCTACAAGTACCATATCCTTGGTATTATAATTAATATAGAACCATATTAATATACATGGAATTGGCCTAATACTGGACCTGGGAAAAATACATGTCTCTTTAGATCAACCAGGTGTGGTACACTAAGGCATCTAAAATGGCACTGAATACTTATTTTAATTCCAGTTTAAATGCCTGGAACTCTTCTGGCTCTCTCTATGAGCAGTTAGCTCACAGCTGGCTGTGCACCTGTGCCTGGAAAAGATACCAAGCTAACAGCCTTTCATTAGGCAGAGGTATACACTTAGAAATTAAATGTAAAATGTTGTACATGAAAGAATGATTTTGCAGTAATAAGTAATGTGGTAAATATCAGTTATAAGGGAAAAGCCATAGGAAATATGTAATTTCAACCCCTGGTGAGGTGCTTTTGACTTTTGAGATTAATCTTACAAGGAGGCAAGTTCTTGTATCCTTTTTTAAAATGCTTTCAAAGAGTAAAAGTCTGTTACCATCCAAGTGGCTCTTTATTGCTTGTATTCAATCCCATACCTTCATCACTGGCTACTAAAAGTCCTTCATTTTTCTGTGGGGAAATAATCACCAGCTGAAGTGGATCAAAATTACTTTTACATGGATCATGCTCAGCAACAAGTTTAATTACAGTTGAAGTGGCAGATATTCCCCTTGTGACACATACTCTCTTTATTGGCACCAGAAGAAACATTTAGCAGTGGAGGAACTTCTAACTTCCAGGAGAATATTGTGCATTTGTGTTGCTCAGACCAAGTAGCTCTTACATTATCCCAGCTGTCCATTTCATCTTCCTTTCAGGAGAGAAGCAATATATATCTTGTGTTTTAGCGTGTACCCAGCACAAGTATAGGATATGGAACTTTGAAATCAGCAAAAAATTCTTTGTACTTTAATTACATGGTAATATTTTATTAATGCAGCAGCTCTGAATTTTGTTAAGATGTAGACATTTTAATTTCTTATTAATCAGATCCCAGATATGTCAAGAGCATGGTTTAGTTCCTACTTAATAATCCACTAAATGCAAATATTGGAACTCTTTAAACAAGTTAAATATTTTTTCACTTGAGCTTGATGAAGCTGATTAAGGAATATCTGCAATAAGTTGTTTTAGTTCCAGTGTAAACTATTGGTTTAATAAAATAAATTACCACCTCATGGGAGTGTAAAGAGAAACAGTGGAACATACTACGGGCATGGTTTTCAGAAAGCACTTTGTAGGGGCTTAACACTGCTCTGTGAATTTTATCCTTCACTTCAAACAGAGGAAGGTGAAGAAAGTACCCAGTGTCCATCTTGCACAGAGTATGCATAAACATTTTTCCTCTGTGTTCTTTCTAAAATGTTTGTTCAGCATTGCTGTGAAATCCAAGTTGTCTTGCTAAAATCAGAAGTCTTCTGCCAAAGGCAAGGACAGGTTAAACTAAGTGAGCTGAACAACATCTGTTAAACTCACTGGCAGTACTTTATTGTCTGTGTCTTGTTAGCTTTTTGTTGGATTTGGCTCAGTTCCTTGAGAAACAATCCCATCTCTTGAATAAATAAACCTCATGTTACCACCTTAAAATAATATGAAAAGTACTTGATTCTTCTTGGTAAGTTCCTCCCATCTTCTCTTTTTAAAGTTATGTTGTTTGACCTTTTTAATGTCTCACCCTTTCAGTACTGAACCTGATACCTGTAGTATTTTACCTTGCTATGCCCTAAAAACTCAAGCATATCACAGAGCTTGCCAGAAGCCATTCAAGCAAAACAATGCCAGATTATGAAATATTTTTAATTAACGTGCACATACTTATGAGGAATAGGCAGTATTAAAGACTGTTCAGCCAAACTAAGCATTGTGCTGTTATTTTTATCCACAGATCTTCCCTCCTTTCCCTGAATCTCTGTTGAATGATAGCATTGAACTGCAGGTCCTTCAGAGGGTGATGGGTTTGGGTAGTTTGCCTTGGGGCTGGGCCCCACCCTACTTTCTGGAGCCTGGGAAATATTAGACTTTGCTAGGGAAACAATGTGGATCCAATTTGAAGTCTAAGAAGCAAGGATGTTCTGTGGCATATCAGAAATGCACAACTTTTAACTCACTTTCTCAGGCCTGCTCTTGCCAATATCCTTGCGAGCACAGCAATCCAACATGACCCACAACACACGCTACCTCAGCTAAGCACTCTGGAGTGGGGGTGGGCAGAGCTATGGTCTTAACTGAATTTTCCATGGGTTGGCAATAGCAACCCACTCAGTGTGGGTGCTCATTCACACATGCATATTGTGCATTCTGAAAGAGAAGGCACCAGGGCTTCCCTAATGCTCCAGGTGGCTCTGGCCTCCTGGAGAGCAGGACAGGGTTGTCAGGCAGCAGCACTTTACAAGCTTATGAACCAGCAGCTGTTCACAACCACCTCCTCTGCAGAGCACCCAGATTGCAGGTTTATTAGTTGTTGCTAATTGTCCTTCTGGGTGGTGATGAAATACAGAGTGAAAAATATACTAAATGGTAACTGCAGTTTCTTTTCTGTTGGATGCTGGTGTTGGATGCATCTTGTAATGTAAGTTGCACACTGTAGGAGTGTGTGGTGAGTGAAGTGTCCACTGGAAGTTCATTGCTGGAGAAACTGGATGTAATTGCCTTTGGGAAGTGGATGGATTAATTTCAGGACCCTGCTTATTAAGCTTCAATAGAGAAGGAAGGAGAGCTTTCTGTACATGATTCTTTTCACACAGATTGTGAATACCTCTCTACAGCTCTTTTCTTTTAGTTCTGTGCTAGCTCACAGTTAACTGCTTTTGCACTGAGAAGGCTTTGGTTAGACAGAGGCCTAAGTGAGGTCCTCTGGTTCCATGTCCAGTCCTTAAGCCTGACTGTCTTTGCAGCCTTAAATAAATCAGCTATGTCAACATTTTTTGAATCTGAAGTTAGACATCAAAATTTGTAGTTAAGCATGTAAATAGGACTGCTCTGATTTTTATAGATGCTGACTCCCACTGTGTCTTTATGTGTTATATTGTGTGGGGGTTTGCAGCATTACTGGAAAACTAAATAAGGATTTAGGAGTATATGTAAGTCAGCTAAGTTTGAGAATGTCAGCCTTGACGTACACACTGTAATTTTTTGCTCCTCTGTTCAGGTAACCCAATAAAGCTTACCTTGCTGAAGAGGAATGCAGAAGGACTTATGGACAGTGTGTTTTGATCAATGAGTAACTGATGTTTTCTAGTTTATAAATAAAGACAGTAATTATTACAGTACGAGGAAGGACATTTCTTCAGACGTGTTGCCCAAACATAATGCAGTTGTCATGTGCAAATGTAGCAATCTTATATATTTCTGAATATCAAGACTGAGCTGTTAAACACAGCCCGGTTTGATCCACCCTCTACCAAAGCAGATGAAATGCAGTTTCTTAATGAGTAGTTAGACAGCTTCTTAGAGACATGTGCAATATCATACTGATGAGATAAAGGTTCCTTTGTGGTACTCTGGATTCATTAACATGCTGACTTGATGGACTGGAGCAGAATGTTGGAGCATTTGGTAGAAAAAAAACATAATTTCCAGTGTTTTGGTAAAGTTTTGGGGCCACATTCCAATCTCATTTTCATGACATAACTCTGGCATAGAGAACAGAAGAGCTTACAGCTACACTGGGATCTAACTTCCTTTTCATCACATGGGGACCAAAGTGTAGAACTCCCCTTTTAAATTCCTCTGGTCAGGGTTTACAGTGGCAAGGCCACATTAATTTTGCTATTTTGCTATATATTAATATAAAGGGAGGGAGTTCTGTCGCACACTTTAAAGACTAGATTTGATAGTAGCACGTAAAGTTGTAGCTTTCAGCTTGTTACAGTGATGCTTCAGAGTGTGCATGTTAAAATAGAAGCTCCCAGTGAATATAGTACTGTTTGCAGGCAGAAGTGTCTTCAATTCTAGTATCCCTCTCCCTTCTGTTTCGTGAGGGCTGTCACAACTCTGCCCCTTTTGGGGACAGACCAAAGTCTGATGCCAGTTTGTGTGGAACGTGTATCAAAGCCTACTTTTGTCTTGCTGAATTCAATGGGAATTTTGTCTTTAAATGTAGTGGCAGCCTTGCTGGATTTCTTCTGTTATAATTTATTCTTTAGGGAGTTTATGTCCAAAAGTACTGACTGCCTCTTGCTTCCAGTGACTTAAACATGAGCTGACTGCTCACTACTCTTGGAAGGTGCGGTTCTTCACTGCAGAAGATTCCAGTTTAAACAAAAAGACATAATTGCTCAGAAACAAATTTTCCCTGGAGTCCTGAGAAGACTATATTAAATCAGGCTTGGTTTGGTTTGCTTTGATGCAGAGGTGTGACAATGCTTTTCCTGTAGCTGGGTTAACCCTGAAAGGTTTGTCTATTTTGATTATCATGTTACAGTTTTTCTTTCAATGATTGGAGAACAAATACAGAGACAGTATAATTTTGATTTCCAGAAAACATTAATCAAGTAAATGGCTTTATCACATACTTGATCAATCTTTCAAAATCCAGCTGTTGAGCAGAATCAGCACAGACAATTGTGTTTTTTGTGGTTTTAAATAATGTATCAGAAAGGACCTTGACTGTTAAGAAATGCACCGCCTATGTTGTTTTTTCATTCTGAAGTGATGAAGCTGCTTTGCTCCAATTTGGATTCAAGTGTCTTGCGCAGCACAGGGCTCTCTGCAGTACACAACTGCTGGAATTGTTTCTTTTTTTAACTAAGTGATTGGCAGCCACTTGGATGAGTCACAGTTATGAGCCTAATTTTAGCTGGTATGTATGTATTGGGAGAATCTACCAGAGACAGTTGCATCTGAAGGGTTGAGAGAGGTGAAGTCAATTTAGTTTTGGGGCTTCTTAGAAATCAGCTTTTGTGTCTGGATTCTGTTTCTTCTCTTTTGGTTTTGTACAGTCATATTATACGACCTTTCTGGTGGAATACACCTAATTTCTTCACCTTCAAAGAGTTTATCAGAAGGAGACAATTTCGAGTGACATCATCAATACTTTGATTGATGCTTGTTTGGGATGTGTTTGACTTGTGTTTGTGTTTTGAACATAATGAAGTGCAGGGTTTGAGCTGCCTGTAATGTCCCATTTGTTAATTTGTCTGTATGCAGCCTCTGCTGGCTTCCTCCAGCTGACCTGGGAAATAGCATCCAGGCAGGTGTATTAGTTTGGAGTTTGACTGCATTAGTATATGCAGTCAGAGCCCTCCAGTCATGTGGGCTGCATGATCTGGCTGCCAGCACTTACACCGCTGTTTAACAGCTGCTGCTGTTAGTTTAAGGCAGTTCTGTTGAATTCTGCATTTTGCTCTTTTGGTCCACCTGTATCAAAGTAATGCAACTTCTGGCAGGAGCTGGTTCCTATTGTGGCAGCCTATCAGGAAAGCAGTGTGCACAATGGTGCCTGCCTTTAAATGCTGTGTATGTGAGAAAGAAAAGGTGTGTGCTTTTCATGGCACCTTGCTGTTTCCTAATGTATTATTCCTGTTTACTGCAAGGCAAAGGTGTCAGACCGGATTGTGCAAGGAGATGGAAGCCAAGTTGTCATTTGCAGCCTGTGTTCTGAAAGCATTAGTAGTACCCAGGTCCCTCCTCTGCTTTGTCTTCTGCTCAGCTTCTGTGTGTGCCTAGGTAGTAAACTACCATATGTTGTTTATAGAGAATGCAGAGGCAGTGTATCGTTTTCCACTTAATCAGGGTGTTCCTAATCGGGAAATTGCCCAGAGAACTAATAAAGCCAAATGCACTCAATAACTACTGTTTAAGAGACACAGTAATTCTGCTTAGCAGGAACATCCTCAGGTGATTTACAGGTACCTAGCCGTGTCCCATTTTTAACTTGAACGTGTCCTGATTTCTCCTAGGAGAGCTTTTAACGTTTGTCTGAGTTATGATGCAGGGAGTGTCTGTACAAACAGCTTCTCTCACTGTCTGATTGGTATTGAAACTCTTATCTTTTCTAGACCAGGTGAGCAGTGTCCTCACAGTCAGTGCTGTGACTGGGTAGTAAGCTGGGCTCTTGCTCTGGGCAGAGAGACTTCTTTCATTTCCCTGAGGAGTCTCAGGCTGTGGGCTGGTGGTAGTGACGTGATGGTCCTGCTTAAACTTTGCTTATGCTAAGCATAAATATGTCCTGGCCCTGGACACGTGTTCCTGATTTGTGCTGCTTCTTGTGTAGTCGTGGCAAACTATTTGTTCAGCTGTGCAGCAGCTAAATCTGCAGCACAACTAAATCTGCATACTGATCTGGCTGAAAAATAACTTACAGAAAAGGGGGAGGAAAGAAGAGAGGTGTCTCATCCAAGTGGTTTTCTAGTCTAGTTCACGATGTGGCTACACAAACAGCTGTACAAGCACAGAGAAGGCAGTGGTGGGAATAAATGGGTGAGGTCAGGGAGAAAGGAGGCTATTTAAGCCAGTACTGCTGCCAAAACATTACTTGCTGAATTACTTTTCAGCTCCTCTGTTTTCTTGAACATTTCCCCACATCTGTTCTGTCATAGTAAACTCTTATGGATGTTACCACTTCTGCATAATAACAGCTGTACTGGTTCAAACAAAGACTTCATCTAACCCAATATCCTGTCTCCAACAGTGGCCACAGTAAGTAGACCCAGGGGGTAAGAAGGGGACAAGCCTGTCTGATGTTTCTATAAATGTTCTCTCAGCTTCAGATAATATTTACCTCAGGGGATTTCTTGAACCTGACATGGTTCATTTACACAGTAACTGTCAATGGATCTCTTATGTACCTGCCTGATTGACGTTGAACACCATGTAAAATCATGGTTTTCATGACATCTTTTGGCAAGGAGTCCCACAGGTTTCCTACTTGGAAGTGTGATCATGGAGTTCATAGGAAGGACAGACCTATGATTTTTATTAATATGTTTTATAAATAATGTTGATTCACCTCTACAACAGATAAAAATATTTGAGAAAAGACTTCCCTGAAAAATTGGAAGAATCATGGGGTTGGTAACACCTTACTCCTGCTCAGTGACGGTGAAACGTTTCGGTTTCTCAGTCCAGTATGGGAAAGAAAGATGTGAAAGGATGCTTTCTATAAACCAGTGAAGGGTAATTAAGTTCTCAGTGTGCTAAACCAAAATGACTGGAAAGGAGTATCAGGATGTGCATTACTGCTTGCTTCTGCTGTGAGTTGAGTTTATGTCTAAAAACATACCAGTCAGTGGAAAAACTTGCAGTCCACATCAATTCTGTGGGGAAATGAAATTTTTAAACTTTCTGATGCTTGTCTAATTCCATTTAGATTCATAATAGATTATAGACTGGATAACTCTGAATGCCATCCTTCTCTGTGCACATCTGTGCTTTATGACCAAGTCTGTGAATTGCAGTGCTGCTTGGGAAGGGTGGAACCATTGAGAGAAGGTTGTGCTGACAAACTTGGGCAAATTTTAAATGTTTGTTTGGGGATGTGTTTGCTGAAGATTGTAGTTCTTCCTAGAATGTGCATACCCGTTTCCCAGGATGAGAGGGAAAATTATCCATCTCTTTTCCCCTGATGTTCATCATGTTTCTCACAGTGACCAGGCCAGGGATGTGGTCCTGGTTGCAGCAGTGCTGCCTGAGCCACCTGATCTGCTTTGTCAGTGATGAACACAGGGACAGAGAATGAAATTACCTGGTATCTATTTGCACAGTGAAATCTTTTCATGAATGGAATGTACATTCCTTTCTCCTGCCCCCTTGGGATGTGATTCCCCCTCTGTAAGGTGTTCACCATTTATGTAAATGATTGTGATTGCCAAACTAATCAAACTAAGGACAAAAGCTATCACAGGCACTCATCTAGCATCCAGCCCCCACATTAGCTTCTACTTCATTAAAATATATATGACCCAATTCAAGAGCTAATTTGGATGAAACCATTAGGCTTCTGTCCTCATCACTGGTAGAAGTCTGAGGTTCATTTTCACACATCAGTGAGCAGTTGCAGCTTTAAGATGCATGAAGGTTATTGCTGTGTATGTGATGCATATGACAGGCAGAGGGAAAGTGGCAGACAGTGGACACACTCTTCATTTCTGTGACTGCATCATTTTATAAGGTCTAATTTGTACTCCACCTGTGGAATGCTAGACAGGATATAAAAATATATGGCCAAGTTAAACACAGGAAAGGAAAATCGAGCCTCTGAGAAAGGAGAGTGACAAGATGATCATATTGCATTGTAACTGTTGCGTACCTGATACAAAAATTGATTGTGATCTCAATGGAGTCCCTGGTGGAAGATGTGTGGTTGGATCTCCAGAGGTGTTTGGACCAGGTACAGAGAATTTCTGCACACTCTGCAAAGTTGTTTGGTTTGGTTTGGATTTTTGGTTATGTTTGGGATTTTTTTTTTTCCATATTAGGTAGCTGTTTTAAATGCCTTCACTTAAAAGAAGCCCTTAGCAGAGAGAGTTTGCAAAAATACTTTGCAAGTCCACGGATTCAGAATCTCACAATATTTTTAAATCCAGCAAATCCAAGTAATTTATTCTCATAATATCCTACTCTTGGGAAGGATGCCATGACTAGATTGCGTCACTAATATCTGCCACCATGTGTGGCTGGCAGGGGTTGCTATCCTGGAGCCACTATCTGGAGTATCAAGTTGCTCTCCAGACTGATGGATGAGTCACCAGAATCTCTGTTTTGTTTGTGGGTTTTATCAGAGCTCATCAGGTAGCCGTCAGTATGATTGACTAACTCTGCACCAAGTGTCAGGCAAAAGGAGCTGAAGTGAAGTAACACAAGTGACAGCTGAAGAATAAGCAACAATCTGTCTTTTCAAATGAGTTGTTCTGTTGGCAATTTGACAAATTGTACGGTGTAACTGAAAGTTCTAGTTAATGTGTTGCATTACTTTATTTCAAAATATTCTGTTATGAATTGCTTGCATTTAAATTCTGGCAGATAGAATGCTTAATGAAATCGTTACAAATACAGTAAAATTGACATAAAAATACTGAGACAGTGCAAGTCTTCTGAGATTTATTCCCAAATATACTTGCAAAGTCCTGCTTCAGCATTTTTAAAAATAATTTGACATTTTTGTCTTCTACCAAATAAAATGTAATGGAATAGTTCTCAATATAAATGGACAAGAGGGAGAAAGGGTGGGATTGGAAACAATTTGTTTCCCTGTAGAAAACCTCCTGCAAACTTTTGCTCAGGAGATTTATTTGGGTGCCACACAACTCTTTGTTCTACTTTATCTGCCTTGCATGGGTAATTCATGTTTTTCCCATTCTAAAAAACATCTGACATGCTTTTTTTTTTTTTCCAGTTTCATCAAAATTACTCTGATTCCATGATATTGGTATGAAATTTTAATGGGACATGTAAATAAGGAGTGTCTTCATGAAATCAAATTTTGTTGTACAAATATGCCAGGAATGTTAAAAGAATTTTCTCACAAACCTTTGTTTTTCCTGCCTGATAATGCCTTGGGACAGCTCACAGCTCTAGGTGACTAGTTTTTTTTTAAATTACTCTCATTGTATAAGAAAGTGGGAATCATGGTTGCTGTGTTATGACCATGTTTCAAGGTCTTATAATTTATTTCTCACAGGCTGTCCAGTCAGTGTTGTTTTTACATGGCCAGCTTGTAAAAAGCTTTACTGGAAGAATTTAAGTGTGATTTTAAACAATTCCAGATTTACTGGTATATGTCTCTATGGGGATATCTGTATTCTACAGTGATCTTTTTTTTATTCCTTTTTTTTTTTTTTTCTAGACTGGCAAACCAAATTTGTGACTAAATTGAAATATTCCCCTCTGATTCCAGAGGAAGCATCCCCACGTGAAGAGCTGCTTGCAAGCAATCAAGTGGTCATATATTAAAAACTTGCTGTGAAAGGACTTTATATGTCTTTGTTTTATTTTGTATTGCAAAGGATTGGGAGTGTATATTGTCAGCTACCATCCTCGACTGAGAGTGCTGAGTCAATCACTTTGATCACTAAAAATGTCCATTAAATTGCTGATACTCTATTTTGGGCTAAGATTGTTTGGAGGTTTGCAGCAGTTTGCATTATCTAGGTGCTTCAGGTTTCCTGTCATGCTTGGTAGTCTGATACAGTGTGAAAACACACTGCTTCTGTTGGCAGGTTGCAGCTTTTGTATGGCAGCACCATTTGTATGGCAGCACATTTCTGGTTTGTCTTCCTCATTGCTACCTGCTTGTGCTTTGGTGAAGATTTACCCAGGAGTCTCCATGAGAACAAGAGCACACAGCAGGAACAGGTTTTCATAACTGTCACTTCTTATATGAGACCTTGCAAACAGCAGAGGTATTTTTTCGCACACAGCATTGCCGAAGTTTTAATCTCATCCCTCCTGATAACTGCATGGTTGATGGGAAGAAGCACTGAGTGCAGTTATCATCATTATGTTGAGGCTTGGGGCTAATGCAGAAGACAAGGGAAAGCTATTTCTTAGTTCTGCTGAAAGCAAGGCAGCGTCTTCTCAGTGTGACTCTGGTGGGACTGGTGCTGTCCCTGCTGATGCAAAGGCTCTCCTTGATGTTTTGGTATGGTTTAAGCACCATTGGTATCAAAATGTGTGACTCTCTTCTAGCATAGCTGAGATGACAAGTTCCTTCCTCAAAATGTATGATACTGGAGTTCAGATAGCAGCTAGGTGGTCATGGCCTAGCATGGATGAGAAGGAGCAGAGACCTTTTAAACAGAAGCTTAGCAGCAAGTTATTGTGGAGGATATAATCACTACTTGCCCTGAAGATATTTATCTCTTCTCTAATAGCTGAATTTGCAATGATGTTTTAATGCCCGTGGAAACTAGAGCCACAAGAACCTATTCGTTCAGAGAGCAGCTTTGTATCTGAGCCTTTCCAAGGCAGAAGCTGATGTGCTGGAAGCAGCCAGACTGAGCTAACTTTGGCAGCCCCTGCTGCAGCTGCAGCCAGGCCGGTCAGTGTCTGTGTGACCCCTCACTGCATCCTCTGCCTTGGGAGTACCTGCTCTGCAGCTGGGGAGACAATTTCAGAGAGGGGAGGAAGAGAAGGGAGAGCTCTAAAACTTCCCTCTCCCCTAATCAGCCCGTTTCTGTGTAGGGCTCTCCTCTGGTAAGAGGAGGGGTTTTTTTGGAGGACGTGTACCTGCCAGCATCATTTCAGAAAGTGTAAGGTATGACAATGCTTTTGAGATCCTTCACGGAGAGCTGTAGGTAGAATCTCTTGGGAAGAGATTGAAAAAAAAAGACAATTGTACTAACTTGCTTCTCTATCCCAGTTTAAAAGAACTTAGATGTTGGCATTTTCTCTTCTATTTTCATAAGGATGAACACTAACCCAGAGGTGATGATGGTAATGCTTGATGGGTTTGCCTTTATTGTATAGTGAGTGTTGTATGATCCTTTTGTTTCATGACTTATGATTAAAAGTAAAACTGCTGACAGCTCTGAGAATGCAGGGGAGGTTTGGCTAACATATCAAAATTTAAAAAAACTAGCCTGAAAAAAAATCACATTCTTTATTAATGAGAATATTTGTTTCAGTCCAGTTTTTCCAAGGCAGATAATAAAATTATGTTATCTAAATTCAAACAACTATATTTAAAATATTTTATTACTTTGTTGGCTGCCTTTTTTATTATATATCCCCAGACTTTTGAAACAGAGGTCATCTTCTTAAAGAATCCCACTGTTGCCTTAGTTTGAACATTAGCTGCTTGAAATATCAGCTGTACGTATCTTGCATGTTAGAAATTAATATATTAAAGAAGCAAGAAATTGATTGTTCAATTACTGTGAATCAGGCACCAAACATTCTAGTATGTTAGATGAATCATCAATAAAAATCTATTTCATCAGCGTTTCTCAGCAGTGAACTAGCTGCTTAGGAACAAAGGAGAGCACACACATGCAAACCCCTCTCTCTAAATGTTTTCAGATGATATGGCTGAAACACAAATGTCCTGTGCAATAAATCTGTGTATAATAATGAAATTTGTTGTGTGTGAAATGCAATTTTTGCATTTCACTCCTGGAAGAAGGTTACATACATTTGTTTGTATTATGTATGTTTGAGTGAGAGATACGGATCCCACTAGTAAGAAACACATTGTAAAATCTACATGCAGAGAAAAAATGAATATCTAAACATTAAAACTGTGCTGAGCACTGGCAACAGTCCAGAATCAAAACTGTCAGAGTTTGTATGTGTCTGCCTGTTTCCTTCTTAAAGATTCTTAAATCTTTGCTTGAGAGCAGGCTCTTCCAGATAGTTCATAGAGAGCGCTGCCAAACACTTCTCATCTAGAAGCCACACAAAGCAAAACAAGTCTCTTCACTAGGAATTTATGGGCAGAGTGATTGCTGAACACTTTGCAACCTTTTCTGGGGAGTGTATCTCAAAAATATTCCTGTTGCAGTTAATGATCATGTCTTACTATGTACTGCATGAGAATGACAATATATGTTTATTTTGAGGTGTGGACAACAGAATACAATGAACTTGTCACCTTTAGCTTTCTGTTGCTTCATTTGGGTTTTAAGCATGCAAGCACCAGACCATTGCTTGCCATTGTAAATGTCTACAAAATAGTGATTGTTCTGGGCAGTAGTATAATTATTGCACTTTTTTGGGCATATTTGTTTAATAATCTGCAATTTGGATCCTTCAGGACAGGTTTTGTGTTCTTCTAGGCAAGTTCAGACTTCTGATTTTTGACAAATGTTGGCTGTGGTTTGTGCAGTCTGCTGACATTCAGGTCAGGACAGTGCTCTTTTTCTAGTGGCTTCAGTAGAGTTCCTTGCCATTTACACCTGAATGACTAAGATCAGAGTCAGGTAATTGGTGTTTGAAGCCTTATTTTTATTTATTTCTGTGCTAGAATCCATCTAATGGTATTCATCTGCTTGACAAATTTTGAGGAAACCAAAGTAAACATTGCTTTGTGGTATGGTCTTATTTGATAAGTTTTATTTTGAAAATAAAATCATGAAAGCGATTTTTAATGCATTTTGCAAAACTCTGCTCATGATCTGTGGTTTGTGTTACTGGTATATTCTCTTCTAGCCCAAGATCTCCCAGATAGTCCTGGGAGATGTTATAAAAGTAGAAGGATCTCTATTTCTCTTTCTATGAATCTGTAAAAACTATTACTACCACCACAAACCTATGCAGATGAAGGAAGCAAAGCAAGTTAAACTTAAGGTAGATTTATGTCCCTTTCAGCCAAATATTTCAGCATGCATTTGACTACAGACATGGCTTTAATCCATTTTTAGTCGACAAGTCACTTCAGCACATGACTAAGTCCCACTGCATTACCATGAAGGGTGAGTGTGGGTGTGCCTTCTTTGCTGACTTGGAATCTATTCCAGGGTAACTGCAGGAGTCTGATGGTGGCGTGTGTGTGACATCTGGGCTGTGGTAGTCAGGTATAAGGCCACAGACTGAGTGTGAATCACCAACATCACCACAGCAACACATTTCTTAATACTCAAAACCTTTCTCTCTTGTGAGACACAATCTCTTGCTACATGACCTTGGGAAAACAGTAAGGAGATTTTTCTAACAAGCTGAGCAGGAGGCCTGCACGTGTTGAAGTCCAACCACCAACCCTGCTTTGCTTTGCACAGGACATCTCAGCAACTTCAGGTTCTGTAGTTGCCTTCTGGACACTGTCCCAGCAGTCTCAAGCAGTTGTGTAAAGCTGCAATCACCCCCATGCTGATGGATGTGCAAGGAGAGAAGCACTGGAGACCCTGCTGCTCCCTGTATTGTTTCTGCCTGCAATCCAGAAAGGATCAGACTAGGTTAAATTCATGAATAGTTGTGTATCAGCAGAAAGTACATCTTACTGCACCATGTAGGGCCATCCATGAAATTGAATTATTTGATATACCAGATTGTCAACTGGTGAGACGCAGTGCCTGAATTAATTACAACGATATAAACATGCCAAGGGGAGGACCCATCCTTCTTCCATTTGGAAAGTTTGCTCACTGAAGCAGACATCTGAAGTGTTGCTTTGTTGCTTTTTTTAAAATAGAAGCATAAATTGATTATTTTGAGAGAATGTAAATGTTCAGAATGAACCGTGTTTTACTTGTTTTGGGATTTGAATAATTGTACCAGAAACTGAGGCTGGTATCTCTTCCAGGCTCCAGCAGGATGAGGAGTTTAGTAGAATGAATCTGTTGTTGTCCTGCTCTTACAAGCAGTGGTACAAATGTTTCTGTGAGGACTCAAAGAGAAAAGATACTTTTTCAACATTTGCATCTGTTTTTCTACTTGATGGTTTAAAATGATTTAAAAACCATGATGAGTCAAATGTTTTATAAGGCTTTTTGGCTTCACTATGCTTTTCTTGATATGGATAAAGGCACTTGAAGCTGAACTTAGAGCAAGAGTCAGAAGAGTGGCCATGATGAGGTGACCATCATGGGAGTCTTTTTTTGCCCCATAGTATTTATTTTGATAATAAAGCTCTTGATGGTGGCAGAGAAGAGATCCATGTTTGCTTGTGAGCAGAAAGGCATTGTAGGCGTAGCAATATTGGGTACCCATTTGAAGAGTTGGCCAATATTTCATTTGTTGTGGTAGTTTGAGGTTTTTTTTCTGTTCCTGAAAAACAGCAGGAGGCAGAGAATATTAAAAACTATACTGAAAAGACAGAATTATAGAACAGTAGAATAGTTTGGGTTGGAAGGGATTTTAAAGACCATCTTTTCTTACAACCCTCCTCCTATGGACAGGTACACCTTCCACTAGACCAGGTTGCCCAAAGCACCATCCAGCGTGGCCTTGAACACTTCCAGGGATCAGAAATCCACATCTTCTCTGACCAACCTGTGCCAGAGCCTCACCACCCTCACAGTAAAGAATTTCTTTTTCAATTTAAAGTAATTTCTCCTTGTCCTGTCTCTCCATGCCCTTGTCAAAAGTCCCTCTGCAGCTCTTTTGGAGGCCCCCTTTAAGTACCACAGTAAGTATTCCCCAGTTGCTGGCTCTTGCATCTGTGTGCTTTATACTGTTCTCCACCTCAAGAAGTTTATTTGGATGTAGTAGAGACACTCCTAAATTAAAAAACACAACGAAACAAAATCACCAGAAGAATTTGTTGTTGAATGCAGGAGAGAGAACACAGATGTCTGGCCAGCTCATAGCTGTCTTTTTTTTAATGACAGTCCTTGTCCTGAAGGTTGTCTTGTGGGTCTGACTATGCTGTTTTCCCAAAATTTATGTCCATCTCTAATCAGAAGTTAATGTGGTAGAGTAATTCCAGTACTGCTTCTGTGCTCCATCTCTGAATTAAATTACTTGAGACGATTTGAGGTGAATAGGGGAAGTGCTATCCAGAAGTTGAAACCTTCTCTCTGTTTTTCAGGAATTAAGAACTATTTTGTGGGTATTCCCATCAAGAATAAGAAGCTGCCTTCCCAGATAAATATAGTTCAGTTTAATGATTTATATTTACATCAGTATCTGTTAAAATAAGATTTTGTGCCAGAAGAGTGCCAGCTAGGGCTGAAAAGCCTTTTCTAATGCTCTGCCCATCTCTTCCAAATGTGCATTGTTTTTAAAATGATACTGTCCTTGGTGTTCACTGATTTAAAGGTGTCATCTGACAGTACTTGTGTAGTGTGTTAAGTACATATCAGCTCTGAGCTTTAGTTCTGGTAATTCTTAGGGTTTGCTTACTGACTATATTTATAGTCGATATTTTGAATTTTTAGGTGCTGCACTGGATGTTTTACACTGTGTGGTTGCTCACTATGATAAAATATCTGTAAAATTTGCTATCTATCATACTTAGTTTTTATCAGTTAAAGAAAAAGAGAACACTTTCATTCCTGAGAACACTTTGTTCTGTGTTAATGGATGAGATGAAAAGGGTAGAAAAGACTGTATGGTATGAATCTGTTAATACACAAATGCACAGGAGATTTAGAAAACATGTAAGAGGACATTTTCCCCAGATAATATGTACCCTGTAGCTTGTTGTACTGCAAAGCAAGTGATGTGTTAAGAGTACAGCTCAAGAGACACTTCCAGTGTAGTTTTTGAACATTTGAACTAGTCAATACCCTTATGACTTCCAAGTCTTGAAAAAATAGGTTATTCTTTTTGTCTTGAGTTAACCATTACATTTGTAGTTTAGCAATATTGAAACACTACATAAACTTTCAGAGCTTTCATTTCTCTTTTGATACAGATTATAGTCATTTTTGAAGACAGAGTAGTCCTTTCCAATTTCAGTATAAGAGTTGCTGATTAGTTCACATTATTTCCTGAAATGTTTACGTTTCTAGGTACATTCCTGGAGAGGAGGTGAATGTAACACAACATTATGGTTTTCTTTTCAGTCAGTAAATGATTGATTTTTTTCTCATGATATGGATACAAGCTAAGATTTATCAGTTTCAATTAATCAGGTCATAATGGCCTTCTCTGCAGATGTAATATATTGAGCTCAACGGACAGCAGCCTTTTAACATTTCTGTCTTTGAAATTGCTATTTATGTGGAGAAGACAAGTCAGTGGAATCAGCTGGATTCACATTTTCCCAAGTCTTCAGAATGGAAGACATGGGGGGGAAAATAAACTTCTCAGTGCCTTCTGAGTCTAACTGGCAGAGGTGGATTATACTCTGCCTACACTAATATATCATAAGTCATTATTTGTGGTCCACAAGCTAATAAATTGTACTGTGTGCCAGCAAGAAGTGTAAAATGCGACCTTGAGAATTTGATATCCTTTTATATTGAGGGCTAGATAAGACATGGATTCTTTATTTAACATGAAGATTCAGGAATAGTTTCGTATTTAATGGCAGCTATTGATTTACTAGGGTTTGGAAAGAGGAGTTCTTTTGCTCAGGCTTGAAGTCACAGCAAACAAAATTTTCAAATCCCAGACACATCTAAAGGTATATCCTTAAATCATCATAAACTGTTAGTCTTTGCATTCCTTGTATTGCTCTTTCTTTCATGGAGAGGAGTCAGAGGAGAAGGGGATTAGCTCCCCCTGTACATGGAAAGGCACTCAGATAGGTCTCTCCTGCATCAGCCTGGCCCATGAAAAGCCTCCCGACCCCAAATCTGGGATGTGTAGCCTATCTCATAGATGAGATTTCATCACTCCCTTTTAAATAACTAAGTGACCTGATCTGTATCACTGCTAAGCACTTGTACCTTCTAATAACTTTAGTCAAAGTTTCATGGTGTTCATCACTTGGAAACAAGTTACTTTGATAAATTTTTCCAGCTTCAGTATGAAGTTTTCAGTATTTTAATGATTTGATCATAGGCTTCTGGAATAGTCTTTTAGATGCATCATCTCTTTGGCTGCTCTTATCTTCCCTCCTTCCTTCTCCTGTCCCTCTCATCTGCGATCCCCTGAGCAGTTACAGCTGCTGTTCTTGCACTGCTCTGGGTCAGCTCTTGTGAAGAGTGCCGAGTGAACACATAACCATCATTCCTTCCCACCGCGATACTATCCATTCTCTCATCCACAGCTGCCTCGAAGAGCAGGGACAATCTGAGCAGCCGTGTGTAGGTGCAGTTAAATTGTCTATCAGTGTTTGCCAGAGTTCTGGCAGCTCCAGGCTATTGTGGCTCTGCCTGTATTCGGAGGCTGAGGAATTGCAGTAATGCTCATTTTGCAGCTTCACAATGCAGCAATGTCTTTGCTGGATGAGTCTGCTCATGACCACCCTGATTGCTTGCATGACAACAGCACTTCGGATACTCTGGAGATTTCTGCTTGCAAGGACACCTTTCCATAGACAGGCTCACTCTTTCAGTGTTTTAAGGCAGAGAGCACCGGCTTTTGATATGTAAATTTGTTAATGAGGAATTTACATTGTACAAGTAATAATGCAGTAATTCATTGAAGCAGGAGGTTTAATTTGGTTTTTGTATGTACTAATGTTATTTTTTCTCTTCTTGTCTTTTTATACATTCATATGCAAGGTGACAAAGTTAATTGAAAAAGTGAATTTCTATAAAGTATTAATTGTTTGAACAAGTAATTTAGAGGACTAACTCATTCCCAAAAAAGGAATATTTCAAATACATTAAACAAATTCTGCGCAAACTTTGCAAGACAAACAGTTGAATATCTTTCAGTGAGTGTTAATGTTTTCTCTAGCTTTGCTTAACTCATTGGAAGGATCTGCTTTGTGATGTACCTGAACTCTATAAACCTCACTGGGAATTTAATCCACTCATGAAAGCCATTCGTATTTATTAGGTAGTCTGGTGTATTCTTGAAAGGAAAACTTCAGGATGCCTGAGAAGGATTTGGTATGTATTAAATGAGTACACGATTTGTATACTGCAGAAAGAGAACTGATTTATCTTGTGATCTCTTGCCTATACAAAAGCTTGCA
Organism: Rhabdornis inornatus; assembly: GCA_013397075.1. Lineage (NCBI taxonomy): Eukaryota > Metazoa > Chordata > Aves > Passeriformes > Rhabdornithidae > Rhabdornis > Rhabdornis inornatus. Next base: position 191,720 of record VWZS01000496.1, read on the forward strand.
ATATGTTAACAAACTTGGGATATTGTTGCTAGCACATACTGGAGGAAAGACAAGCTACTCCTATTTGGCTTCAATTTTATTAAGTAATTTTTTATTATTTCAATTAAAATATTCAGTTCATGTAATTCCATAATGCCTTGATAACACAGGGGCCTGTGCTGCACACCTGCAATGTCAACTTCACAAATAGGAACTATCTGGAAAAAAAAATACAAACTTTCTGGTTTCACCTCTTGGTTATGCCTGGAGGTTTACAGCAATCTCGTTCTCTAATATATGTCTCATGTATTCTGCCACCACCCTCAAATAAATATAACATTTTTGAAGAATAAATGGTCAATTTCTACTTAAATAGCTCTTTGGGATGTCTGTTGACTGATTCCATATTGGGCTGCTGGCTGAACTTAATGCAAGGCTGTAGCTGTTCCCCACAGCATTTCAGGACCATGGTTTGTTGCATTTGGGATGTGGTACCATCCAAATGCAAAGGCATATAGCTAAACATGAAACAATATTTGTAATACTGGTTTCAGAGCATAAGCATGAGTTCTCTTTTTTCTTTTTGTTCAGAAACATTGAGGTCTCTCAGTGGTGTCTGTTCATTCAGAATAACCCTATTCTTCAATGGACAGAGTTCTGTAATTACCATAATGCCCCTGCTGGGATTGCTGACGAGGCTGGTGTGTCTGTAAGGGCTGTGGCTGGAATTGCAGCTGCTTCTGTCTTGGGGAAAGAAGAAAGGAATTGTACTTCTTAGTGGAGATAGTGCATAGCTGTTTTTTAAAGGGGAAATTTTTAGCGAGTCATAGATGTTAATGTCTGGTTAACATATACTGGTTTCTGATAGGGTACTACCTAACCAGACAGCCAGGCTGTTGCTTTCTAAGCCTAAGATACTTGCATTGTTGGACTGTAAATATAAAGCTGTAATCAATAGGCTGATCAGTTTTCTGCAAGCAAAGAGAGCAATAGTGTATGCAATAATCACTTTGTGTTTATGTACCTTGTTGAAGTGATTAGAAAAATGATGGCATCAGCCTTTTTATTACAGCAATTGGATTAGTTGGAGCTTTGGTTTGCCGTATCATCTCAGAGAGAGCAAGCAGATAGAGCAGCTGTTATGGAAGCTTTGCTTGTTCCCATTTACAAGGAGCTTGCACCTGTACTTGTTTGTTTTCCAGTGTGTGGGAAAAAATGCTGAGAGCATAAAGCCACTAAGTGGCCAGAAATTATACCAGCGCATTACAATTTTCATGGTTCATATTTTTTACTGCACTATAGGTAATTAATCCAAGCCACCCATGGAAACACACATAAACCATGTGCCTCCCCTATAACAGAGTATGGAAATACTACTGTTTGCCTTATTCTCTTGTGAGTGATGTATTCATCTTGATTGTGTAGTCTTCTTCCATGTTTAACAATCCTTCCTTAATTGTGATCCCGGCTCAGCAGTAGAAGTGCAGCTCTGTGTGTGGGAGAAGCTGCTGAGTCAGGCTGTGATTTCTGTTTTAACTTCCCAAGGTGCATGGATTTCTACTGCTTATTGATCAAAGGCAGTAGAAATAAATATACCCATGCCAGGATTAAGACATACAGATATCATGCAGCCCTTCCTTTCTTTGGTCATATATGATTTGAAGGGTAGGTTGTCAAGTTTGTTTGGTTTTGGGGTGGGTGGGTTTTATTCAAAATTACTGCTTAAATCCTCCCTGGGCTTTGAAGTACATGGTTTGATTTTCAAAGCACTGAAAACGGAATCACCTGACATCAGACACTAAGTACTTTCAAAGATCTATAGATGGAGATTTAGAAATCCAATTTAGTTTCCACTGAGCTATGAATCTCAATATGTTTATTAAGCTTTATTTTTTTTAAAAATAAGACTATTAGTATGTATTCCCATCAAGACTGTTATTTCTCTGCATTCAAAAGGATATGAATGAAACATGCATTTTTTCTCCTTGTGGGGATGATTTTTATCAATGGTTCACCTAGAGAAAGGTTTTCCTGAAATGTAGTTTATATTTGGAGTTAAATATCAGTCTTTGGCAAATTTCTTTTGACAAGGACTTTAATATTTGGCATCCAGCCATTGAAAATACGCGGTCCTTGGTGCTTCACTCAAAGCTGCATTGTTTCTCGAGAGCAGAGCTATCCTGCAAGACCATGGAAAATGAGGGGATTGTAGAGGAAGCTTGGTTAAAGGATTTGCGAGGTTAAGACAAGGCTTTAAAATATTTTTGAAATTAAAAAGAAGCATTCATGTACTGCAGAGATGTGTTTGTGTAGGCTCCTGCTTGCCATGTGTGTCATCATAGTCATCTACCTTGTCCTGAGCATAGACAGATAAACTGTATCAGATGCATACAGAAACAATAGGCCATTGTTAAATTTGTTTCAATAAAAATGTCCTGCTGTTGATACTTTAAAACTAGGAGGCTTCCTTTAACACAACATTCTGAGGAAGAAAGGTGATCTTAAAAATAGCTTGGACCTAGCCTTTCATAGCTCAGCATCAAGATCCTGAGCTGTTTTAGGGTTAACAGGGCAGATATACAGTCTGAAAAATTGTTGTGTTCCTTGTTGATGGCTGCTTTCTCCATTGCCTGCAACTTTTAAGTGATCCACAACTGCTCCATGTAAAAATCAGTACAGTAATCCAGTCTGGAGGTCCCAGGATGTGACAGCAGTGGCAATTATGCTTTGACAGTAGACTTCTTGCGTGTGTGGTATGGCTTCATTAGAGTGAATAACTTTAAATATACTGGCAGGTTTCTGATGCTACTCTGGTCGGGACTGAGCTGAGGGGGAGATCTTAAATCAAGGCAGCTGCTCTGTCTAAGCAGTCCAAGTAAAGTGGTATTAATGGTGACAGCAGGCATGGTATTGAAAATCTGTTTGCACCTATTGCTTGGTGCAGCAGAGCTTTGGATGCCACTAAAGTTTGTCTTCTGATGAGCAGGGCCATTATGATTTGTTTAGGGTGGCCAGGACAGATGGTTAAAGAAAATTATCCACCCTGTATTTCAGGGGACAGGAAGATTTCAGATTACTTTGTGCTGCCTTTGTTGCTTTTTAAAAAATTGTATACATTTGCAAAGATTACTTTGCATGTGTACATAGCTATAATGCAATGCTATATGCAGACAAGGAGTCTAACTTGCACATTTATCTGAGATACAGAAGATGTTTAAAGCCATTAAGGAAATGAAAACATAATGATAGAAATAAGCCCATATGGATATGAAATTATTATATTTGGTCTTCTGCCATTTACAGCCTTTGGAGTTGTAGTGTTTTGCTGTCTTTAATATAGAGATGTGGCCACTGATTCAGGTGGTCAGAGTTGGAAGTTACTTAAATCAGAATTCACTATTGCCTGTTGAGACTTGCAGTTGTAGGGGACTGTACTTTCATCGATCAGATCAAGATGGATGGCTGCAAAATTGGATCTCCAGCCTTGCTGAGCCACACTGAAGGATGCAGGCAGAGGAATTATGCTCTGGCTTGGCTGTACAGCTCCAGCTGTAGCCCCAGGGCTGCTGCTGCTGTTCCAGCAGTGTCTCTTTTGGCCAAAGCCTAGCTGCCCCACCCTTGAGGAATTTAAGATAAAGGAATGTGTGTTCTAGCATTAAGGAAAAAACAGTGTTTCTAGCTATCAGTACAGTGTGTGTAGCAGGCCTTTTCTGCTCTAACTTCAGGTTCATATGGGAATTAAAAAGGTCAGTCTCTTGCAAAGTAACTGACAAGACGAAGTTAAGTTGCTCAAACAGATAGCCCTCTGTTTCTCTGAAGTGTAATCTATCAATCATTTCTCAGCCTCTTTCTTTGCTGTCATGAGATGATGGAAAATTAATTGTGTGTCTGAACATCAAACTTCTAAGTGCATCTATGTGCTCTTCTGCAAAAATATGTTTCAAATGGCTTGGCAATTCTAGTGAACACTGTCCTTCACCCTTCACCCATAATTCTTGAGTCTTTAGACAATCATGAAGAATTTAACCTGGTTTTAAAAATCAGTTTTTAAAAATTAGTGATTATTAACAGAAAAGGATGACTCCTAAGTGGTCTTATCTGCAGAAAATTCAACCATCTTCCTAAGAACCAAAATCTCTTTGTTGCCCAGATTTCTCTAGCAAGCTGTCCTTATCAGTGGGGAGGAGTTTTCTGTGGAATTGATTCCCTTGACAGTGTAGCAGGGGTACTTAAAATAAGTCAAAATACAGTATTTCTCACCATTTTTGAAAGGGCAGCAGGCTCCAGTGAGTTTGTGTGCCTTGCTGCAGTAAATGGGGGTCTTGGCTGCCTGTGCATGTGCTGTAGGATTGACCTACAGAGCCACATGAAAGAGTATGGCTGTAGTTTCATGGGAAGGTGAGCCTTAAAAATCCCATTCTTTATTGCTTAAATTGATTAGAAAGACCAGCACCTTTTGCAGGGCTTTTTGTAAATCCTAGTTCTGTTAAGATAAATATCTAGGTCAGAAGCTAGAGGTGCTGTCACTGGTTTTTTCAAAGGTATGGTATGTTTGAAAACTCTTTAATAAAGTTGGATTGCTATAAGGAATACAGTGGGTTTCTAAAGCCCTCATTGAATTTAACCTGTAAAACTCGACTTCCAGCAGGTTAGCTGAGGATTGTCTGCTGGTGCTTTCATCTTGGCTTAACCTGACATAAAAATTTTGAGAAAAAGCAAAGAAACAATTCAGTGTTCTCTTTATCCTATTCACATGCTTTTGGAGCTCTTCTCATTTTACTTCACTTCCTTCATTATGTTGCAAAATCGAGCTTACCTGTCTGTCATTGAGCAGCACAGGGCACTTGGCTGTGTGGCCCCATTCTGCTGCTAATGAGGTATGGAGTGAGCAGTGCTGATGGGGCTGGGGCTGCTGGCACTGGGGACATCCAGCAGAGCAGGAGCTGCCAGCACAGCCAGAAGCTGTGCTCATGGAGCTGAGCCTGGACCTGGATGCAGTGGCTTTGCCTGGGTTGTGCAGAAACAGAACACCCAGTGCGTACTTGTTAGGGCAGAAAACCTAAATCTGAAATGAGCACCTTTGTCCTCCAGGACTTTTTAGGACTGCATGTACTTTGTGGGTGATGGTGCCCTTTAAAAAAA